>JAYKAV010003154.1:2595567-2762078 GCA_035582835.1 Phoebastria nigripes
AAGCAGCAGTGCTTACTGAGGAGGGTTTTCAGGGGTACGTTTTACTACTGGTCATATATTAATGTAACGACCAGGAACTTGTGTATGTTGAACTTTTTTCAAAGTGGAGGAGTGTTGCTTAGAGAAATGAGATAAGTACGTGTGCTCCATACCATTCCACAGCGCATTTGTAACCCACTCACTCCCCTCTTCCTTTCAGTCAGTTTTTGTTTTTTTAACATATATGGAAAGTATGGATTGTTTTTTTTTCCTGTTTCTTAAGCTGTGGTGTTCCAGTTGAATAATGTTTTCTGCATTGGATAAATGATAATTCCTTTATGTCTGTTTCATGTTATATAGTGTAAATATGAGTTTGAAATACAGTTGTTGCACTTGAACTTTCCTTATCACACAGAATGTTTTGTTATCCAGATCCGAAGATTTTATTGACTCTCTATGCACCAAAGCTTTGACAGTTTACCACCATTAATTACTGTAGCATTTAAGTCATTAACTATTATCGTAATTAGGATATCATATTAATGTCACCACACATTTAAAATCATTCCGTGTCTTCAGTGTTTCAGGACATCAGCTATTGTGGACTAATCAGAAATAATAATGAAAAATGCAAAAAAAAAAAAAAAAAAAAAAAAAAAAGCAAATGTGGAAATGGTGGTATTCAGTCCAAAGGTTCAGTGTTTCTATTTTTGTGGAACTTTAGTCATGGTAATAATAGTACCTTATGTTTATGCAATTCTGTAAATTATATGTGTACAGTTACAAATACACTGGAAGGATGGAGAATCTGAATTAGAAGGTAGGTTCCAAGCCATTGTCAGCCCCTCTTCACATGGCTTACGCAGTGTTTCCATAAATTAGTATTTGCCATAAATTGAAACCAACCCATATTAATTGGGTGTTTTGCATAATCTTGGCAAAACACAGTAATGTGTATATAGTGACGTAAAACATAGAAAAAAATAATATATATTGTGCACTTCATTTGTGAATGGGAGAAGCCATCTTTAGTAGGTGACTGCCTTTTGAAAATACAAAATGGATGTATATCTGAATGTTGCATTGTACTGTACAGTATGCATATTGTTTGTGGTTGCATATATCAATTAAGTGTTTTGTTTTATATAAAAAGGACATCTGTTATGTACAGTTGAAATAAATTTTGCATTTGCTAGACTGTGACTTTAATATTTAATTATTACACAGGGGGAAAGGACAGCATAACTTGTAAGTTAACACTTAATTCCCTCTTCTCCCCATGCCTCCTTTCTCTCCTTCCCTTATACCCAGAGGAATCAGATGCTGAAGTGAAAGAGCTTTTTTCACATAAGTGTGTAATCTTTGTTTAATGTAGTTGACAACTACAGGAAACTCAATGTAATGTGAAGTATGTATCCTTCTGTATCCTCTTTTTTTAAAAATAACTATTCAGAGATGTTGCCATCTATAGAATGTTCTTCTGTTGCCTCCCTCCTCCTTTAATTGATTTTATTTTCTTCTTTTTCATTTTTTTGAATTGGTGTATTCTCAGTAAAAGCACAGGCTGAATTATTGGAACAATCTAAAACCTACTTCTGGAGGTCCTGTTACCAGAGAGAAATTTTATGAATATGATGTTGGTTTCCATAACCTTATGTATTTTCAAGATTTAATATTACATTTTTCTCTTTAAAACAAGAGTTATCTTTAGTGTTTCTACTTCAAAGATGCTCGTATTTGAGTGAATTTAAATAAAACGATAACCTAATATACATACTAAAATGTTTACATCGGAATAAATGAAGTAATTGCCTACTTCTATTAAAAGGTTGTAACTTTTTTTTGCTATGATTGAAGCAACTCYAGTTTTAGCCCTACAGCCCTCTGGCTGGAAGTTTTTGTATTGGTTAGTGAAATACAGGAAGTTTAGTGGGATAGCTCTTTCCAAATGTTGTCTTAGAAATATCCCACTTCTTCAGATGGTGTCTCTGTCTTTCAAACTCTTCATTCTCCTCTTATATGACTAACACTTACATATGGAGTTGTATGTGTTTCAGTCCACTTCAATTATTTTCATTTTACTCGTCAAAACATTTTGCTGTAAACTGCATAGATCTGTCATCTGAGTCATGTGGGGTTTTTTTCCTATTTGTGTATCACTATTAAAAAAAAAAATAAAAAAAACAAACCAAAACAAACAAACAAACAAAACCAAAACAAAAACCAAACAAAAACAACAAAAAAAACCCACAAAAAAACCCCACAAAAAAACCCAAACCAAAACAAACAGAAAAGAAAAAAAACAAAAACAAAAAACCCAAAACCAACCAACACAAAARCACTTCATGCCAAAACCTTTTTTGTTACTTCCCAAGAATTTGCAAAAAAAGCTGTATTTTATACAGTAAACTTAAGTTTGGCCTGATGCTTGGATTCTGATTTGTTGTTATCTGTAGAAGATATTAAAGAGTTCCTCTTTGACTTTGGCAGATCTGTAGCATGAAGGATTTTTTTTTTTTCAATGCTTTAATCTCCATGCACGCAGAGTCTGGGAGCACCATTTTTAGGATTCTTCATATTAGGACTATCAAAAATTCACTGAGAAAGAGAAGGTTAATTTGGCAGGTCTGCTCATCCACTTTAACGTCTTAAATATAAGTAATGCAATGAAATACCAAATGTTTTAAATGACAAATAATTCTTATTTTTTGTCCAGCATTTGCTTTTCCAGGAAATTTACACATCTGTACATATCAGTGGCTAATGGTAGATCTAAACAGTTGTGTATGCACATATTTGTCTTTCAGTGGCAAGTCAGACTTTTGTCTTTGAAACTCAAGCAAATAATTTCAAAGAGCTGCTTAGCTTATGAAGAGAGCCCAGTAAAGTTGGTGAAAAACAGAATTGTATATTTATAAGTACTGTTTCTAATTTTTGAACTTTATTGTGCCTTGTTCCCCTTCTTACCTCTCCTAATCACAATAAAGGTATGAAAAAGTGAAGAAAACAGCAATACTTAAAAACTGAATCATTGCTAATGGCCTCAAATTATGCCATGCATTTTTGAAAGTTAACCACCATCACCACGGGTCTAACTTGCATAGCTTAAATTAGGACCCTCATAGTTGCTGGAAGAAGGCAAACTCTTTGTAGAATATCAGTGTGAAAGTACCTGGGTTGAGCCTTCTCCTCCACATGGCCAGCTGGAGGAAGGAACCCTGTTCTTCATTGACTGGGGAGAGCTTGGCTTTTAACTGAGGCCCTGAGGTTAGCTGCTTAAAGTAGGTGATATGAATACCCACCTCCATTTTACTGTTGGTTTAAATGGTTCCTGGACAGACAAGGTCTCTGAACATAGGCAGAGACGTAATACCTGGTTAAAGTRAAAAGGTATCTGAATTTCATCCCCCTTCTTCTCTTCCTTCCCTTCTGCCTGATGTCTTAAGATCTGCGCAAAACTTCTGGACTCTCTTCCACACGTGTCTGCTAAAAGATTCAGAATGAGGGACTGGACTGATTACCAGTACAGCTCCTTCTGAAGCCTGGCTTCTGTCAGGAACCAGCATGGTACCATATCAACCATTTTTTAGGATGTCACACTCTCTTTTGAGGAGAGTGAATAGAAGGCCAGGGTTGTGCAGTTATGCTTGCAAACAGACATCACTGAGAACCTCTGTGGCATTCAGTCTGCACTCTAGTTTCTTCGCATTTTGGTATTAAGACCATACTCCAGGCCTAGGAGTGATGTTCTACTGGTTTCAGATGGGTATAAAGTGAACTTCCGTCATGAAGTCTTTCAGCCACATAAATATCCAAACAAGTTTCAGCTTTCCTTTTTTGCAGAAACGCTCAGAACTGCTTGCTGGTGTGGCTGATTTATTAGGCTGGAAAGGGGATCAGACACTGAAAATTAAAAGCGGGGGGCTGTTACCCACAGGCCTGTTCTTCTATGTCAGGTGTTGCACCACATTATGTAGYGGGTATTGCTAAGGTCTCTAGCCCTGGTCTGAATGCCAGGTGGGCTATGTTATTACGTGCTTTACTCTGGAGGCTAAATTTGCTAAACCTATAATTTAGGGTATGGTATTGGCAAAAAGCATTGTAGTTCTTTATTTTCCACTCTAGGGCTGGGAGATACTAATATTGAGTAGATACCTTTATTTTCTTGATGGAATTTAATTGATGGAAACTTAGTTGAATCTTGATCATAGTAGTCAGTTGTTTTGCCTTAAATATGCAACAGACTTCTAAACAGTAGGGTGGTTCTTCCAAGACCATGGATTTAGGAGTTCCCCATTGAAAAGTTATGGCAGCTTACTCAGCCTTAACATTTGTTTGCTAATCTTGAAGTAATTGTCTGAGTTTGCCAAGCATCCTTTCTTCTCCCATCCACCTTACTTCCCTCAATACCTCGAAAAAAAAGGAAAACTAAACGAAACGCTGTTTTGTAAAGCTTTGGGTGTTTTTTTTTAATCTCTTTTTTTTTTCTTTCTTTCTTTTTTTTTTTTTTTTTTTTTTTTTTTTTTTTTTTTTTTTTTTTTTTAAATTAGTACTTTTGGTTGTACTGTCTCAAGGTGATTTAGGGCCAGAGTTGTTGGAGGTCAATTTAAACATTGTCTTTTGGCCTGTTTGACTTGGAACAAGACTGAGTAGTGTCTCTTAATAAAATTCAGCATGAAACTTGCATGTTTAGGATTGAGGAATGGCAGATACGGCTAACTGAAGTAACTTTTGATTCTTCTGCAGTACTTCATGAAAATGTGGAATACGTCTCAGAGGTGTTTAGGATTATCTAAGTTGCAGTAACTTCCTGGACCGACCTTTTCGTACAACTCTACATGAAATCCCCACTGTGCTATAACACAACCCTCTCTTCATATCCTAAAGCTGTAGCTTGTAAACTTCTGTGGAGAGAAATGGTCACACAGAGAATAGACAGAGAACCTGGTAGAGGCACAAGGTGCAATTTAGGGAATATTGCTGGGTGCCAGTAATGAGGTGACTCTGCTTGAAGTCCATTCTAGACACATAATTGCCAGAAAATGTGTCTTAAAAAAAAAAAAAAAAAAAGCTTCTGACATAAATGGTGCAGAAAAGCAGGACAGTGAAGTAGCTTTGTTTTGCTTTTAGAACTTGGCACATCAAATCTGATGTTGCTGTGCATGTACTCATTTTGTGCACAGGGTCCTTTGTTGCAGGATAGATGTGCTGTGTGTTTGTACCTTTGATACTTAGCAAGTGCTTGTGGGGTTTAGGAAAAAAAAAATCCACAACAAACAAAAAACCCTGCGAAAACTGACAAAAAGCAAACCAAGATAAAGGAGGAAGCGGGGGTTTTTTGCATAAGTACAAACCGCAAGAGCAGCGAGGGTTCTGAGATAGAAATAAAAAAGTTGCGTGACCGAGGGTACTGGAGCAATGAAGGCGAGAGTGAAACTTGTGATGTCCTGAATTCCACGGTAGTTAATGTTTTGTGGCACAGGAAGGTCAGTGTTCACAGCAACAGTTTTGCATCGTGTAAGTGTGTATGTGTACTGTGTGGTCTCCTTGTGTGTATGATGTCGGTGAGCATTTTGTTTTTAATGAAACTGCATTCTGTGTCTCTGTAGTATTAAGTGTTTACTGTGCTATGCTGTACATACATCAAGATATGCTGGTGTAGACATCTGTTTTACATGCATGTGTGTATATAACTGTACAGCTGGGACATTTTTTTTTAAAGCTGTCTACTCCATGCTATTTCTGCTTTGCAAGGACCCATGTTACTCTGACCAGGCAAAGACAATTGGATGAAGTTCTATACAGAGATAAATACAATGCGCTGCTCCGTTTGGTTGAAGGGAATCATGGGCAAGAAACACGTGGCAGTTCTCTCCCTTTGGTCAGTGTCTCCCTCAGTGTGTGCTGGGCTGAGGTGCTCCACATTGGTACAGAGACCCAAAATGTAGTTATCTGGTAGCAGCTGGTGCCAACTAATTCCTAAAATAACATTTAGCTCGGTGTTCTGTGTTACCTCCTGGGCTAATAAAGCAGAGCAGTAATGAATTAATTGAAATAAACATAAGACAACTTTTTACAATTAGAGATTGACAGCGCAGACAGGGAAATGTCCTTGAGCTCCATACAGAGTTTGGATGTGCTTGTTTTATAGGTGGTTCCTTCCCTGGAAAATAAGTGGGAGTGGATGGGTATTAACCCTTAAAAGATTTCTTCACTCTAAGATGAAGAACTTGGAGCTTTCAAGGACGAGATTCTGTTCTCAAATCTGCAGTTATCTTAATTCCATAAAATTTTGACCATCACGTACTGATACATTAGATCTTTACTGTCAGCTTATGGAAACTGTTTTCTTCATTAAAGGACGTTTGTCATTGTTTGCTAAAATAGTTTAAATAGCTTAACACATACTGCTAAACTGTGGTCCCTACAAACTCATTGTTCAGAACTCAAGACTGCAGCTGTTAGGGCAGTTAGKATTTTTTGATGAGCTTGATTTCTTTCATTTTTTGTGTGTTTAGATTATGTATTTTATCATGAGCCATAAAAGAAAAACACTGTTATCGCAAAGCAGCTGTTCAGCAAGAGCTAACTAATTTCTCATGACAGGCACGCACTCTGTGGTACCTAGTTATCAGTTCAAACTATACTAGACTTGAGACATTCCTGATTAATGAAAGTTATTGAAACAAATTGGTAGGCAAGTGTACCTTGTTTGTTAAAACAGGTATCTTGGTTAAAATATGCAAGAACTTTAATGCCTTATCTGCTGTGTTTTGAATTCTGAACAAATGCTTAGACAGCAGTTTATTTGCAGACCTTCTTTAAAAAAAAAATGCTTGTAATTTGTTGCAGCCTAAACGTTATTTAATAACGTTTCTAGAATACATACTTTATGTATGTATGAATGGATGCACATATCTGAGCTGTAGATTCTTCTATTCAGAGCTACTTTTTTAGAATCTATATTGTATTATCTTGATGTTATAAGTTGTAATGATTGTGGAAAATGTTTTGAAGGTGTTTGGAATGTTTTGAGTTTTTATTGTCAAACCATTAAGTGCTTTTAAAAACATTTATTAAATACAAAGTATGTATTTCATTTGCTAGGAATTTATTATGGGACTAAAAGGCTATCTTGTAAGTGTATGTGTATGTATATGTGTGTGCACACACACAATTGTATTGTTTATAGTGTTTCAGGGGAAAGGGGTTTTAACGTTTTTCTTCCATTACTGTATCATTTGATACCGCTATTCTGCTCCTTACTGATAGAGTAATTGGTTTGGAGTGGAATTTTTTCTTGGATTTGTGTCAGTGTGAGATCAGAATCTGTCCTTGAGACTTAAATCGCTGTTATTTAAACACATCTAGCTTTTTCCTGAGTCAGCTATGGTGAATTTGTATAGCTTTTACTGATAATGGAACGTGCACTGTTCATTGAACGGTGTAGCATCCCCATCGATGACACAGGAGCCATGTCAGCAGCAGGATAGGAATGTCAGACAATTTTTTGTTGTTGTAAGGCTGTGGTTTCAAATGTAAAAAATGTGTCAGTAACTTGTGTGTGTGGAGGGAAGGGGGAAATGGAAAGTGATATACCTTGGTCATGCAGGTATATCATGCAATGAATGAAATAATAATCTTTAAAATGCCCCAGCAATGTTTGTGAGTTGCTCATTTTGTAATTTATTTTCACAACAGGTTCCCGTAAAGAATCAGCTCCTCAAGTCCTGCTTCCAGAAGAAGAAAAAATTATTGTAGAAGAAACTAAAAGTAATGGTCAGACTGTTATAGAAGAGAAGTAAGAGAACATTTAATGAATGATGGATTAAACCAGTAAACTTTGCACTCTTCTTCCTCCTCCCGTCTCCCATTATAGTAGTGTGTGTATGGTATATTTGTAGTTAGGGAACAGAGCTGTTTGGAGTGTGCTGCCAGTCCTTTAAGTGCAGTTGGCCTTCATTTAAATGCTTGTAGTCTGGTTTCTTTATATATGCTATGCAACTTATTCCTTCTGTGCCAAAAGTTATGTGTTTCACTTGTAAATAGTTTTTCCAAGTGCTGTAGGATTTCAATATTAAATTGGTGTCATCTTTCCTAGTTAGTGTGTGGTGTCATTCTATTTTTTTGCTAAGGTGTATGTTGGAAATGCAATACAGTTCTGTTACAGAAAGCTGTAATACAGAAACCAGTATAGGTCCATATGTGCTTGAGAGGTGTATCCTGTCACAGAAGCTGGTAACAGGTCTTTGCCTTACTGAATATAAATCAGGATAAGAGACATTTTTTTTTAACACAAATTTGAAATTAGCTGTTAGCCGTGGGGTTTTTTGTTTGTTTTTAATGCATTTCATTTAACAATTTTGTCTAATAATAGATTTAGACATGTATATCTGAAAACCGTTGTAACAGATCATCTTCTTTTTTCATTTTAGAAGCCTTGTTGACACAGTATATGCATTAAAGGATGAAGTACAGGAGTTAAGACAGGTTGGTAACTTCCTACTTTTATAGCAACATGGAGAATGGAAAGATGGAAGGTTTATTATGAAAATAAATACAGCTTGTAAGTTGATTCACTTTGATAGGAATGAACTTGAATTTTGGACTAAATTCACTTCTTTTAAAAGTAAAACATACCGATTTGGCAAAAAGCACCCTCTTTTGCAGTTGTCATCAGTCCTTGGAGCACCTACCTTTGAGAATAGCATTAAGTGTCCCCTCTCTGAGGTGACTTACTAAGCTATGTTTCATTTATTTTTGGATGTTACAACTTGCAAAATGTTGAAAGCGTTAAGCAAATTCAGTTCTGCTGTAACACCGGCAAAATAAGCTTATAGAGACTGTGAAATAGTATTTGCTCTAGAATGTATAATTTTAGTAGTATAAATGTCTGGATCTATTTAGGCCTTTATTAACGGGCTTCCAGTAACCTGAACACCTCTTACGAATCAGTTCTTAAAACCTCTCATTTCCAGAGATGAGAGTCCTTTTCAGTGTCTATCATGTGGCCTTTTTTTAATGGCTTCAGGTTAGCTTAGGGTGCTGCTTTGTCACATGGGGGAATTGTGCAAGGTTTGCTGGTATGGAAGTTACAGCTGATGTTTTAAGCTTGTTTTAAGAATCCAAAATTAGTTGTTTAAAAATATCTTTTTCTTGTCGGGACACAGCCTGTTTAAACCATGTTAATGCTGCTGCACATAGTCATTGCTTAATGTGTAGGCGAAAAAGCATTGAATTATTCTCACTTGCCAATGTGTGAATTTGCTAATTGACCTTAACAGTTCCGACTCTGGAAGTCGGATAAAATCTCCTGTGTTTATGTAAAATGGATTTGTATTCAAATTACCTTAGGTTTTGGGCTACAAATGTGAATCTGAATTCTTTGCCCATCTGTAAGCGTGCCCAGTATTTCTAAGGATGTCATGCATGTTCCTTGAAATAGGACAGTTGATGTCTTAAATACTTAAATTCTGCCATTTGCAACATATACAGCATGTGTATCCCAGGTTTGATGCAAATTTGTCAGTCTTTTTAAAAATACTATTCATGTAATACAAGCAGCAATAATAACCCACTAATATTTCTGTGGCCTGGCTGCTTTTGCACAAAGGATAAACGTGCTGCCTCACTGAGGCCCCGCATATCTCTGTGTGACCCTAAACAAAAAGTCACCTTCTCCTGAACTTCAAGCAACAGCTCTCCTTTCTGGTGCCTTTCCAAATAGATGGTCTTTTCAGAATCTCCATCTTCCAAAGCCAAGACCTATTAAAGCCTGAGTTCACTTTCCTGTATATCAGGAATCTCAGCTTAGAAGCATTTATTGCTCTGCTGTGATGTTGCCAACTGGAGAAGTAGCAGAAATAATCTCTGAGCTGGGAAGGTCCCAAGTGACTAAGGGCTTTATGGATAAAGGCTCTCTGGAAGCATGTAGTGCACTGGTTGGTGTAGACACCAGACTGCCTGTTGGTGAGTTACAATGCAAAGTGGGATCCCTTCCCGTAGCAGTTTCCATAGGTTCTTCATAGCTGTTGCTCCACAGTCACTACACTTGAATAGTACAGTCCTGAATTGGGAGTAAAAAAATAAATCAATGAAAAGAAATTAAGTCTGTACTTCTGAGTTTCTCAACAGACTTGAGGAGGGAATGGAGTTAACGAGGTGGCAGCTGTTGATCCCATCCTGTTTCTAGAAATTCTGTAAATGACAGCCAATGGGAGTCCAGTGGGACCCCTGGATTGCAGACCTGTGTTTGTTAAACACCCATAGACTTGTTGTCTTGGGGCCTTAATATAATGTTGTCTTATCTTCTGTTTGCTTCCCCACTGTTGCCAGCATGACTTTGGCCTGTACAGGATTAAACAATGTAAGCATTACTGTGGTTTAGTCAGTGACATTCTTACGGTCCTTACCTGATGGCGCTAAATATTGAGAACTGACTCACTCGTTAATATACACGCAGAGCGGTGGTGTTCCTTGAAATTCAGACTCCTCTTAGACTGTTGATAGTCATCTGTCTGGTTTAAAATTTAGTAACAAAACGCTTTGATACTCCTTTAAACTATTTACTTTCCTAATGAAGCAAGTTAATTTGCATTAAGTTTTAAGAAGCTTTTCTGAGATTGTGAAACTAGTTATAATCACAGGAGGCTCTTAGAGGGGATATTTATTTTACTTGTTGCTCCAATTCCCTTCTCCATTAACAACAAATATATTCTACTGTTCATTGATCAGATTTGAGCAGAAGAATTCAAGATTATTGGCCATCTGTTACTAGCACTTGCATTATAAAAGACTCCTAAGTATGAATAGGAAATAGCTCAGTTTCCATTTGGTGGATTTTGTTGCATTGTGTGAAGTAACCGTGTGTAACTTGTGAGATTTTAATAGAAGGCTTTGCTTTTGAACAGCTAATAGCAGTCTTACTGAGAAGAGCCTTCAGAATTTGTAATTGACAGTGTATATGTGGTCAGAAAAGATCTGGTTTAAAAAAAAAAAAAAAGAAAAAAACCCAAACCCAAACCACTAACATTTCTGTCTCTATTAAACAGGATAACAAAAAGATGAAGAAATCATTAGAAGAAGAACAAAGAGCTCGCAAGGACTTGGAGAAGCTTGTTAGAAAAGTTCTAAAGAACATGAATGATCCATCTTGGGATGAAACCAACTTATAACTAATTTTTTTTTTTCTCCCCTCCCCCCACCCCCCCACCCCTTTTCTTTCTATTGAAAGACCAGTTGTAAAACTGAGCTGGGAAGCCTTCTGACATTAGTCAGTGTTGCATCAAGAGCACTACAAAACAGGATTTAACTGGATCTAGTGATTTCTTGCTCTGAACATATAGAAAAGTCAAGCCATTTACTGAAGCAATCTGTACTTTAAGTGTGGAGACGGTGGATCCTGAACTCTACTAAACTTAATTTGTTTGCATCTAAATTACCTCATTTTGCAGAAAGTGCAGCAACTGACTAAAAGTCCATGTTTTTCAGTGGCTTTTTAATTAAATATATATTTTTCTTGTAAATATCTGTAATTTTGAATGCATATGTGATTGGTGTATCAGGGCTGATGTTATTTTTTTCTCTTGTTATTATAATGGTCACAAGTGTTAGAAATGACGGCAGTACTGTCTTACCTAAGAAACGTCAGAGTTCTTTGTGGATAATTATGGATTTGTTCCAAATTACCCACTCATCACACATGCAAATTTAAAAACCTATTTTTCCTATTGACCACTGTATTTAAATCCTTTACTGTTATTTATGTCTGTGCATACATTTTTAAACAGTTTACAATTCTTTAAGAACAGTATTAAAATACAGAAAACTGTTTATTGACAGTAGAAACAATTTTTAACAAAACTAATGCCCATGTTCTACGTTCACCTACACTTGTTTGGCGGACTAATCTGTTGTGCTTTGGCCACCAAAAGACTGATGTACTTGCCTGCTTTTTATGACTGTGATTTTTAGGTGTTTATGTACTACATTTTCTATTGTGCTTAAACATACAGCTGGCTGATAATTTAATAGATCATACAGTTTGTTAAAGCAAAAAAATCAATCTAATCCAGAATTTTGTGAATAAATTGTTGCTATTTATATTTTATGGTCACAACAATTAAATTTTAGCTAACCTTTGTGCATAAGACACACGGGCTAGGCCAAACTTCATTCAGAGCTTTGTTTTTATACCACTATGTAAGACTCTGTTTGGAATTCCCAGACTGTGGAAGCAGAGTCATTCCTTTCCCACCCTGTTTTCTCAGCGTGTTGCTGGCTTCTGTCCTACTAGGATTTAAATGGAAACAAATCTGGAAATAAGATTATTTTTTTATCATACTGTAATTCATCATTTGCACTGCTAACAGATTTGAAAATACATAAATGATCATTTATTCCCTAGTCTGATAGGTGCAATTACTGCAATCCTTTCCTGTATTTAAAATAGGAGATGCTACATCACTGCAAACAGTGAGCTTCAGTTGGAGCACTTAAAATACTAATCCCATTAAAGCTCATTTGTAAGTGTTTCATTGACTTCAGCAAACTTTGGATCAAACTCTAGACAGTGCAATTTTCTGAGGGGTTTTTCTTCAGTTGACAGTCAGAATTGCAGGTATAGCACAGACCGGAGTCGCACCTTTTGTCATCCTGATTTTCTAGTGCCCTTTAACTCCTGTTAAATTTAATGCTTGGACTTGAGCAAATGTTTATATGAACTTTAATGAGTTGGAGCCAGGATGATTAGGGTGGTAGGAATTGTCATGCACATTTTGAATCTAATGAAAGATCTATTTTTAAATCTATCCACTTTTGTCAGCCAAGAACAGATTTTTTAAATAGGAAAGAATGTCAATGATCACGTACTTGAGGAACAATTCTGTGGGAATGGATACTTAAGAATCTGAATAGACAATTATTTGTCCGATTTAAAAAGCTGACTATATCTGTAGGTATTTTAATTTGTGTTCCTACAACTTAAACATGTCTTCCTTTAATTCTAAAGGAGCACACTGGATAAGAAAACTAAAAATGTCTACAATATCAGAGTTACATATATTCACAGAACTTTAAATTTATGATAATTCTTGATACTGAAATCTTTTCCTGTTGTTTGCAGTTGCACAAAAATGTGGACTGACATTTATAAGTATCTTCATATTTAGAAAATACTCTTGCTAAAAGCTAAGTGATACTAAACCCTGCAAATTCATAGCATCTTGGCTAAATTTAGATTTGGGAATGCCGATATAATTAGAATTTTGCTAATGTTTTTACTTTCTGACATTCAGGCTATTTTCAGAGTGAATTTTAATTTTCAATTGAGCATATGTGAAAGGACATTCCAGAGGAAGAAGTATAAAAGGAAAACATGGATCTTAGCAGTATTTAGCAAATTTTAACTCAGGAACAACTTCCATCATAACAATTTGTTTTACATTATATTGTAAAGAGTGGCATTGCTGTATAAATTTGCTGACTCTTAGTACCTGTGATTATTATCATTTCTGACAGTACCCCTATACTGACATCTAATGAACATGCCTTAAACACTGGGATTAAGCAGTTGTTAAATATGACCAGGACTTAGGGACTGATTTTATTCAAAGTGGATTGGGATGACTTAATTTTTACAAAAACAAAAACAAAAAAACCCCCAACAAACAAAAAACAAAAAACCCAACCAACCATAAAAACAAAACCCCACCTAATATTGTAGGTAGCTTTTGTCTCTAGTGCAGAGAGCGAGCTTCAGGCTTTTGGGAACCAAGGAATATCTGAATTTTTTTTTGACAATTTGTTATACTGTATATAGATTGTAAATTTCACCATGGACCTTCTGAATTGTTGGAAACTTTATATAAGCATGGATAAATGGGGCACTGTTTATTTAACCTATTAAAAGGTTATTTCTTTGCTCTCATCATTTAGGGATGAGGAGATGAAGCCATTTCTTATCCTATAGATGTGAAGCACTTTCAGTTCTGAACTGTCCAAAATGTAGCATAACATTTCTCTGTACTTACTGATGTATGCGTGTTTGTCTCGCCATGTCATGACATCTTAAAGATTAAACAACTGACCGCCTTTGTATAAACCTTCTTAATGCCAATCATTTAGGGAATTTAGAGTGTCTGTTTACGGTATCTGTGGAGAACTCTAGTTTAGAGGACAGAATAATAGCCTGGTATCGACTACTAAAGTGTTTATGCTACATTGTTGTAATTAAACCATGATTTTTTTCCCCTACCCTATGAAGTGTTACATTTCATCTAATACGTGGGCTATGAAATTAAGAAGGAAAATTGCTTTAATTTTTTTCTTTTTGCCTTTTATCTAAATAACCTCTTCTATTTAATAGTTGGTGTACTGTATTGAAAGGGCCTTTTCATGGTCTTTTATAATAGCAAATTGATGCCTGGAAAACAAAACAAAGCAAGGGCTGTTTAGAGGGGTGAGGAGGAGTATCTCARCTGTCTTGCACTGAGGAATTTTCACTTTGGCAACCTGACCTGCTAGAGTAATGTAAGAGATGCAGGACAAAGACGAGAAGATAATGAAAGAAAGCAAGAAACATTAGAAAATCAAATCGCTGCATAAATAAGTAGTTGTCTACATGCATGATTTATCTCAATAGACCTGAAATTTGTGATAAGTGTGTATCATAGAGACTTTACTTGGCTGGTGGCACATGAAATAGCGGGGGGTGATTTTTATGGTAGGAACATCATTGGTATTGCTTTATGCAGGATGATAGGATGGGTAATGAGAAGTGTAGGGAGTCATTTGTTTGAAAAGATGGCTTCAGTCTTTGAACAAGGCATTTGAAGGGATTAATAACAGATGTATGAAATAATACTTTGGGGGGGGGGGGGCTTAGGAGGTATATTTAAAAAGAACAGAGAGCATTTCTATAACTTCAGTCAGAAATCGCATCTTTTCCAAATTTTCTCTTGGTTCATCATTGTAAAGACAAAGTTTTCCCCACAATTTGAAATCCTCATTTGCTTTTCACATTAAGAAGTGTTTTGGGAATTTTCTTTCTGGATGTGTTTTATTGTGGTGGGTTGACCTTGGCTGGCTGCCAGATGCCCACCCAGCTGCTCCCTTACTCCTCAACAGGAGGAGTGGAGAGAATAAGATGGAAAAGCTTGTGGGTTGAGATAAGACAGGGAGATGATTTATTGGTTACTGTCACAGGCAAAACAGACTTGATTTGGGGAAAACTAATTTCTTGCCAATTAAAAATAGACTTGCAGGGTAAGGACCAGAGACAAAAACTAAACCACCTACCCCCCACCTCCTTCTCCAGGGTCAACTTCACTCCTTCATTCCTGATGCCCCTACCTTCCCCCCCTGCCCCAAGCGGCACAGAGGGATGGGGGAAGGGTGAGTTGCGGTCTGTCTATAACAGTTCCTCGCTGCTGCTCTTTCCTCCTCATGCTTTTTCCTGCTCCAGTGTGGGTCCTCTCCATGGGCTGCAGTCCTTCAGAATAAACCTGCTCCAACGTGGGTCCCCCATGGGCTGCAGTTCCTGCACCAAGCCTGCTCCAGTGTGGGCTCTCCAAGGGCTGCAGCTTCCTTTAGGGCACCTGCTCCTGCATAGGGTCCTCCACAAGCTGTACTGTGGATGTCTGCTCCAGTGTGGTCCTCTACAGGCTGCAGGGGAACAACCTGCTTCCCTATGGTCTTCTCCACAGGCTGCAGGGGAGCCTGCTCCAGCACCTGGAGCACCTCATCCCCCTCCTTCTCTGACCTGGATCTTCACGGGGTTGTTTTGCACAGTTTTTCCTCACTGCTGCACTCTTAAATATGCTTTTCCTTTTCACTACACGTGACTGCAGCCACCAGCGTTTCCAATGTAGGGTTATGCCTCTCTGAACTGCTGCCGCTTGTCCAAGGGGTATCTAATTTATACCCTTTCGGAGCTACTACACCTAGTAGGCTGAGAAATGTATGTGCAGAACCTAACTGCAGTGGACACCTTTGCTACGATAGGGCAAGAGATGGCAAAGGAGGGAGCATGTAACAACTGTTTATGGGAGCAAGAGGCCTAAAATAGGGGAGCTGTGGGTGAAATGTGTATGTATCTGTATGTACGCCACGAGTCCCACAGTGCTGACGCTGAAGGATCCCACAAATGTGGAATTTGCACTTTGGAGAAATGCTGAGATGAAATTTGAGATGAATTTGCTCTGCAAGGCATGCTTCATAATCTGGAAAAGGGCTGTAGGCTTGCCATATTTCACCTTGTGTGCTCTGCACTTGAGCTTTCTCTTTACTTCATGTGCATCAAATATCATCTTGGAAGGGGAGCTGAGCCTGGGTTTGGAACTAAGTTAACCTCCTGAGCTTTTCATTATTTGAGTGGCTGCCCTCAAGCCACCGTTCAGGCCCAAATCTATTTCTTGTGTTGGAAGAAAATGAGAACTACAGTTCAGTGAGTTACTATGAACAATTAACAACTGTGTTGCTATTTACATAGTGCAGATCTTAGCAGTCCAAAATTTGCTCAGATGCTCCCATTAGTTCCTGAACATTCTCACTGATTCTGTTCCCTTCGTCTGTTGAACGTGCACAGGCTCTCCTTTATGCATGGCAGAGCTTACTTCTGCGCTTTTACCCCAAGAACAGTCTTGAGCGGCCATGAATCTGTCCTGTCCCCCATTTGCCTGGCTGTGCCCTGTACACCTGCAGGCATATCTGCTGGCTTTCCAATTAACATGGCAGCGCTAACAAGCCTGGGCAGGTAAGGCCCTGTGCACGTCTCGCCATATACTTCTGACTCACCTCTGTGTAAGCAGTGAGTCTGATCATGAGAATGGTTTTAGGCTGACATCTAAAAGGCAATGGAGACTGAGACAGTGAGAAAGCTTTTACCTACCGCTATGCACCAGTCCCAGGAATGTGGCGTGGCACRCAGGATATCATAGAATCATAGAATATCTTGAGTTGGAAGGGACCCATAAGGATCATCAAGTCCAACTCCCTGCTCCTTGCAGGACTACCCAAAACTAAACCGTATGACTAAGGGCGTCATCCAGACGCTCGCTGAACTCTGATAGACTCAGTGCAGTGACCACTGCCCTGGGGAGCCTGTTCCAGTGACCAACCACCCTCTCGGTGAAGAGCCTTTTCCTAATGTCCAATCTGATGTTATATGTAGGCCTGGTGAGATTCCCCAAACAGTTTATTTTTTTTTTTCTTAGCCAGTGTATCGCTCAGGTTTTGTTAGACATCTCTTGCCTGTCAAGCAGCTTATGACAGCTCTGTGTTTGCTGTAGACATAGATGAGCAATACAGAAATAGCATGGTTTTACAGTATTTTTCCAGCAGGGGACTGTGTTAGCTTCTGCTTTGTCAGAAACTACTCACCGTTTCCCTGAATTTGTTAATATTTGTACTTTTGTATGCTTTTATAACCAACTGGAGTTAGCTTTTTGTATATTTTGGAGCTGCTTTTCAAGCTCCAGGAAACAGTCTATTAACCTTTTGTCCTGTAGAACAAAAGTAGACGGTCACAGTTGAAAGTGTTCACGCAGCATTTCACCTAGCCATGTGTATGGGATTTGTATGGGTTTTTTAGGACTCCCCCGCGGCGCGTGTGACTTACCCTAGCGTCTGTACCTTCAGCATCACGAGGGCTTTTTCAGCACAATGCAATGTGGAGGTAACACAGGATCAGGTTTATTGTGAGGCGAAACTAAGCAAGGAATTTGGCTGTGATCGCTAGCTTGTTTAATCTCAGGCCTTACTTTACGGCGGGCAGAATTTCAGAGGAACTGAGAAACGTCCACTGCTACAGGACTGGTCTTACCAGTTCCCACAAGAAGTCTCCATTCTGAGATTGAGTTGAGAAAAGACTGGGATGATGCAACGCATGCTCCATCCACTGTACTCTCTCATTGCTATTTACTTTACCAAGCGAGATTTCTGCTGGGAATTTAAGATACAGGACTGTTTTACCTGTGCTGGGAAGGGGAGAGAGGGAGTATGGTGACTACTTTGGACTTGAAGCTAAGCATTTGAAAATACAGGTTCAGGAAAGTGACCCTGCCCTGCCCTGGCCACCAGATCTTCAGAAGGATTTCTGCCTCAGCATTCAGACCTGGTTCCATGTGTCTGCTGGCTGTCTCACTGACCATCTTTACTTTGCTGTCATTATGGAATGAAAAACACGTCCTCTAGGCTTTCCAGAGCACCAAGACGTTTCAAAATTATGAACAGGGAGCAGCAACCTAAGATGCTTTCCCATTCCTTGCCTATGTCTTAGACAGGTTTCTGTCAAAGGATCTTTCTTTTCTCCACAGAGTCACACTATGGTCCCTTTGTATGCTTTAGGTTAAATAGGAAATAAATTGATTTAGTCCAATACGATCCCTAGAGCTCATTGAGACAACTCTAAGTTTGGTATCTGACAAAACCTTTCCCCTTTGTGATCAGTTGTCATTTGTGCCAGTGCAGTTAGGCTATCATAGAATCACAGAATCATTTAGGTTGGGAAGGACCCTCAAGGTCATCGAATCCAACCGTAAACCTAGTACTGCCAAGTCCACTGCTGAACCATGTCCCTAAGCACCACATCTACACGTCTTTTAAATACCTCCAGGGATGGTGACTCAGCCACTTCCCTGGGCAGCCTGTTCCAATGCTTGTCAACCCTTTTGGTGAGGAAATTTTTCCTAATGTCCAATCTAAACCTTCCCTGGTGTAACTTGAGGCCATTTCCTCTCGTCCTGTCACTTTTTTTTTGGGAGAAGAGACCAACACCCACCTGGCTACAACCTCCTTTCAGGTAGTTGTAGAGAGTGATAAGGTCTCCCCTCAGCCTCCTTTTCTCCAGGCTAAACAACCCCGGTTCCCTCAGCCACTCCTCATAAGACTTGTTCTCCAGACCCTTCACCACCTTCGTTGCCCTTCTCTGGACACGCTCCAGCACCTCAATGTCCTTCTTGTAGTGAGGGGCCCAAAACTGAACACAGTATTTGAGGTGCGGCCTCACCAGTGCCGAGTACAGGGGCACGATCACTTCCCTACTCCTGCTGGCCACACTATTCCTGATCCAGGCCAGGATGCTGTTGGCCTTCTTGGCCACCTGGGCACACTGCCGGCTCATATTCAGTCAGCTGTTGACCAACACCCCCAGGTCCTTTTCCGACAGGCAGCTTTCCAGCCATTCTTCCCCAAGCCTGTAGCGTTGCATGGGGTTGTTGTGGCCAAAGTGCAGGACCCAGCACTGAGCCTTGTTGAACCTCATACAGCTGGCCTCGGCCCATCGATCCAGCCTGTCCAGATCCCTCTGCAGAGCCTTCCTTCCCTCAAGCAGATCAACTCCTGCCCAACTTGGTGTCATCTGCAAACTTACTGAGGGTGCCCTCGATCCCCTCGTCCAGGTCATTGATAAAGAAATTAAACAGAACTGGCCCCAGTATTGAGCCCTGGGAACACCACTTGTGACCGGCCGCCAGCTGGATTTAACTCCATTCACCACAACTCTTTGGGCCCGGCCATCCAGCCAGCTTTTTACCTAGCGAAGAGTACACCCGTCCAAGCCATGAGCTGCCAGTTTCTCCAGGAGAATGCTGTGGGAAACGTTGTCAAAGGCTTTACTAAAGTCTAGGTAGCCAGCATCCACAGCCTTTCCCTCATCCACTAAGAGGGTCACCTTGTCATAGAAGGAGATCAGGTTAGTCAAGCAGCACCTGCCTTTCATAAACCCATGCTGACTGGGCCTGATCACCTGGTTGTCCTGCACGTGCCGCTTGATGGCACTCAGGATGATCTGCTCCATAACCTTCCCCAGCACCGAGGTCAGACTGAGAGGCCTGAAGTTCCCTGGATTCTCCTTCTGGCCCTTCTTGTAGATGAGCGTCACATTTGCTAACTTCCAGTCAGCTGGGACCTCCCGGTTAGCCAGGACTGCTGATAAATGATGGAAAGTGGCTTGGGGAGCACTTCTGCCAGCTCTCTCGGTATCCTTGGGTGGATCCCATCCGGTCCCACAGACTTGTGTGTGTCTAAGTGGTGTAGCAGGTCCCCTTGGATTATGGGGGCTTCATTCTGCTCCCCATCCCTGTCTTCCAGCTTAGGGCACTGGGTACCCCAAGAACAATTGGTCTTACTATTAAAGACCGAGGCAAAGAAGCCATTGAGTACCTCAGCCTTTTCCTCATCCTTTGTCACTATGTTTCCCCCCACATCCAATAAAGGATGGAGATTCTCCTTAGCCCTCCTTTTGTTGCTAATGTATTTACAGAAACATTTTTTATTGTCTTTTACTGCGGTAGACAAATTAAGTTCTAGCTGGGCTTTGGCCCTTCTAATTTTCTCCCTGTATAACCTCATGACATCCTTGTAGTCCTCCTGAGTTGCCTGCCCCTTCTTCCAAAGGTCATAAACTCTCTTTTTTCCCCTGAGTTCCAGCCAAAGCTCCCTGTTCAGCCAAGCCGGTCTTCCCCACTGGCTCGTCTTTTGGCACATGGGGATGGCCTGCTCCTGCGCCTTTAAGATTTCCTACTTGAAGAATGTCCAGCCTTCCTGGACTTCCTTGCCCTTCAGAACTGCCTCCCAAAGGACTTTGTCAATCAGTCTCCTAAACAGGCCAAAGTCTGCCCTCCGGAATTCCAAGGTAGCAGTTCTGCTGACCTTCCTCCTTACTTCTCCAAGAATCAAAAGCTCTACCATTTCATGATCGTTATGCCCAAGACAGCCTCCAACCATCACATCACCCACAAGCCCTTCTCTGTTCACAAATAACAGGTCCAGCAGGGCGCCTTCCCTAGTTGGCTCCCTCACCAGCTGTGTCAGGAAGTTGTCTTCCACACACTCCAGGAACCYCCTAGACTGTTTCCTCTCTGCTGTACTGTATTTCCAGCAGACATCTGGTAAGTTGAAGTCCCCCACGAGAACAAGGGCTAGCGATCGTGAGACTTCTCTCAGCTGCTTACAGAATATTTTGTCTGCCTCTTCATCCTGGTTGGGTGGTCTATAACAGACTCCCACCATCATATCTGCCTTATTGGCCTTTCCCCTGATTCTTACCCATGAACACTCGGCCCTTTCATCACCATCGTCAGGCTCTAGACAGTCAAAAGACTCCCTAACATACAGAGCTACCCCACCGCCTCTTGCCTATCCCTTCTGGAGAGTTTACAGCCATCCATTGCAGCACTCCTCCAGTTGTGTGAGTCATCCCACCATGTTTCCATGATTGCAATTACATCATAGTTTTCCAGCTGCACAATGGCTTCCAACTCCTTCTGTATGTTGCCTATGCTGCGTGCATTGGTGTACATGCACTTCAGTTGAGTTATTGATCCTGCCACCTTTTTTGGGGGAGAAGCCCTAATTCCTATGTGACTGTCCTCAGGTGCTTCCGTGGTTTCTAATGCATCAGCAACTTCTGTATCTTTGCTGCCGCGTGGATCTCCATCTCCACCCCCACTGAGATGGCTAAGGTGCTGTGTGCATTAGTTTAGAGACATTTCAAATGTGCTCCAATGCACTCAGCACATTGTGGAGCAGTCTGAAGGACCTTGCTAGCACACCATCCCTCAAACATAGGCGTGCCGCCCCATGGCTTATCACTAGTGAGCCTGGTTTTATCCCTTTCCCCCTTCAAATCCAGTTTACAGCTCTTCCAATGAGCCCCGCTAACTGTTGTAAAAAGATCATTTTCCCCCTTTGAGAAAGGTGTACCCCGTCTGTCGCCAGCAGGCCTGGTGTCGTGTAGACTGACCCGTGATCGAAAAACCCAAAATTCTGCCGGTGACACCAGTCACGGAGCCAGGTATTGATCTGCTGGGTCTTCTTGTTTCTTCCCTCATCATTCCCTGCAACTGGAAGGATAGAGGAAAACACTACTTGTGCTCCTGATCCCTTAACCAGTCATCCCAAGGCCCTGAAGTCTCTTTTGATCACCCTTGGACTTCTTATTGCAACTTCATTGCTGCCTACATGAAAAAGCAATAATGGATAATAACCCCAGGGCCGTACCAGGGTAGGAAGTTTTCTCGTAACATCTTTAACCTGGGCCCCAGGGAGGCAGCAGCCTTCCCTAAGAAGTGGGTCTGGTCAGCATGTTGGGCCTTCTGTTCCCCTCAGAAGAGAGTCTCCTATAACAATAACCGCTCTTTTTTTCTTAATGGAGGTGGTTTTGATACGGGGTGTAGGCTGACTTAATCTTGGCGACAGTCCAACCTAGATGGACCATCATCCTTATCATTGTTTGGTTCCGCTTGCAGAGCCTCATACCTATTGTATAAGGGCACATGGGAAGGTGAGGTAGTCATGGAGGAGATACGCCTGCTGCACATTGTCCCACTGCTGCAGTGAATCCTGACACTTGGATTACAGGATAGGATGCGCTTTTGCGCATGTTTAATGTTAGTGTAAAGGATTCCCCAGCTCCCATCCGATAGCAGTGTTGGTGAGGGACCACCACCTAGAGGAGTAGATAGTTCACTTGAGGAAAGAAAACCAAATGGATGTTATCCAAACATGGAATTCTCGGACACGGGCTGCCATGTCTCACTCTCCTTTACTCTGTCAAACTCTGAGCAGGAATCTTGCTTCTGAGATATGGCAGTTCACAGACAACTGGGACACAAAGAACATGTCCCGTCTTACATCTCACCTGCTGAATCAGAGGGAGGGTTGGAGGTGAGCTTTGTCTACAGATGTTGGAAGGGAAGAACATTCTTCAATTTTGAGTGGTTGGGTGTGCACACATAGACAACACATCTTGAGTTGCTGAGGGTAATTTTTCCTACTCATGGAAAAAAAGAAAAAGACAGGTGACTATAATGACCAGATTTACGTGTTATTATTTTGGGAAAGTAATAAGGAAATGGATTCAAGAATCTTTAATTATTCTCATTTAACAGACTTCACTTCTGAGGGCTTGGTGCATAGAAATATTCCCAGGCCTAGTTTTTTGGCTGTAAAACATATTTATGCGTTGTACGTATGAGTACAGCATACTTAAGTATCTGCTGTGGATAGCTGCAGAAATCAACACTGCATAATTTGCCTGCTGCAGGTTGTAAAATGGGAAAGTTGTTCTGAAAGGAATAAGGACATAGGAAGCACACAACTTGTAGGGGAAGTTCAGTCTYGTCCCTTGAAATGGTTTATCTTCTTGGTGTATGCCTGTTATTCTGAAGACAATGAAGACTCACAGCATACAAATTTGTATTCCAGGTATTTTTGCTTCTGTCAGTTTGCGGTTTATTGGAATCTGTTCAGAAGTGCCTTTAAAACAATTCAGATTAGCTGGGTTTTATTAGGAAGCAAATTGAAATAACATTTCATTGCAAGAAATGAAATAACATTTCAATGTGTTTCAATGCATTTCCCACTAGTAGGGAGGCCTTTGATTAAAAGAAAAAGCATACCATTCTCTGGCTATTCTGAATGGCTTCCTGCTCATTAAGTGTCAGATTTTATCGGCATCCACCATGGAATACTTAACATGAAGAGTTGTGCCTTCTGCAAGGCTGTGGGTAAAGAGCTCAGACGCATCTGTAAGGTGAGAAGCACTGGTGTATGGCAGGAGGAAAAGTAATTTCTACCTAAATCATTATACGTGTCTGTAAGGCTGGATTCATCTGCACAGCCCTGTGCGGTGTGTGCCTGGAGGATTCTTCCTGGCAGACTTTTAGAGGCCAGTTCGACCACCCTGTAGCAACAGTCATCCTTTGTGCCGCACTCCAAACCAGGATGGCCATCAGCTGGTTTGCACGCAGATAAATTAGGCAGCCTTGTGCAAAGGTGCACTGTTGGGGGACATGACAAAGGAAAACAGGGAGCTATGACATGGGGCTGAGCTCTGAGGTGAGAAAAACACAGTGAAAACGCCCTTTTCTCATTATCCTGATAGGGGAAGTACTGATGTGATCCTTCGGCAAGGCAGCATGTCCTGTGTGCTATGCACACTGTGAGGGAGTGTGAAAACTTGAGTGGGAAGCGACAGACGAGGAGTAGCTTGGAGTTCCTCAAAACCCTGGCTGTTGGAAGAGGTTGGAACGAGAGGCTTTATTTGAGGGAAAGGCGTAAACAGGACTGAAAACACTGTGCAACCCACAGGYGTTGTCCCAGCTGAGGTGGAAATTTTGGGGTGGCTTTTTGTCCACAGAGCATGAGCTCCTCATTCTGCTGTTTTCTACTTGGTTTCTCCTCTGCGTTACGCCTCCCACGCCCGCTGGCGACTGTGATGCAATGCGGAATGCTGTGTGGCATAACCGAGCATCGGCCCACACCATGGGGGAAGGAGGACAGGACACAGCTCCTGAGCAGCTGGAAAAGCCGCTACCCTAAACTTGAAGCTACTGACCTGAGCTGCACTGAATGCTTTGGTTTTCTCAACCGCGTTAGATTCCCCCTCGCCTTTTTCCCCTTCATTTCCAGCTGAACCCGTGGCTTTCCAGAAAGTCTTCTTCATAGCATTGCCAACAGAAAGACAGCAGACATCCGCCATGAAGAAGCATTTTCCTTCAGCGTGCTTCCTCACAGCTTTCTTCCAGCCAAGGGCTTGGCCTTCCCCTCTAAGTCACGCAGCGTCATTGATTGTAAACTCGCTGTCGGTGTTCAGGCGAGATCTCCAAGCTGTCCACAGGGAAACTTTCTAACCGGTAAGGTTAGAAAGCAATGATGCAGTTTACTCTGTGCATTCATGCGTTCTGCAGGCAGTGACTGTGCACATCGTAATATATTAAACTACTCAGTGAGCTATTACTTGGTTCCTAGGCAAAAACGTGCTGGTGTGAGGCTGCCTCTTGCCTTGACTGTGTCTTGCAGCATTTGGAAGTGCTCTGTGATCGGCCTTAATGAGGTAGAATCTGTTTTTATCTTGATTTAAGGAGAATCATTTACAGAGCTTTTTGGGTCTAACCAGCGTTGGTTTATAGGAAATTCAAGAACTCAGTCACTTTGTCAAATGTGGTTGAAGTCCACCGGGAGGTTCAAATAATTGTTCAGATTGGGAGGGAGTATGGGAAGCAGAGGAGCTGGCCAAGTGATTTTGTAGTTTTTGTAGGTGCCTCAGGAAAGTGAAGTAAAAACTGTGTATACAGACTTGTAATGAAACATGTAATTGCTTATCACTCTTGAAACAACTGAAAATAACATGACGGAGCTGGGCTGGATCAGACACTGCTATTGAATGGGGCAGTGGGGACATGGGTGCCTGCGTGGCAGTGGCTGCTGCCTGGCAGAGCTGAAGCCTGCCAGCTGCTGGAGGTTGTGCCCGTGGGTGGCCGTAAGGTCACGTGGATGTTTGCAGTTTTGCTAAAAACCTCTTTATAAAGCTAGTAACACTTAACTTGTTTAGTTGCCAAGCTCTGTTTTTAGAACATCTGCCCAACACTTTTGGAATGGTGCTGGACTTTTGTCCCCCTATTCAGTTTGAAGTAGTGCCATGAATATCTGAAGAAAAAAAATATATTAAAAAGTTGAGAAATACTGAGTAAGGGAAACACACTGACTTACAGATACCCTCTGCAACTTGAGCAAAGGTGGCTAGAGCAAAACTGAACTTGCTCACCGAAACCCAACTCTGTGAACTTGTCGCAGCCGTGCATCCTCTTGTCTCTTTGGCGCTTTGTCCCTCCTGCTCATGGCTCAGGGTCTGTTGCTGTTCACAAACCCTTCCTCCCTTTGATTACTAGCTCTCGACTGCACAGAGCTCATGGGTTTTGTGCTGGCTGATGTGGTCCTGGGCAATCTCTCTTCTTCAGCTCAATGGCTCTGCAAGGGCCATTCCTCAGGCAGCCCTGATCAGACCTGATCTTCTTGAACCCGGGGCTTTTTCACCTGTCCATGAAAGCCCCTGGTCTGAACCAAGCGCTCCCACTGGCTGCTTAGATGCTGTCCTGGAGCCATAACTGTAGGGGATTGCTAGGGGATTGTTTGGATGCGCTGCTACAGTTCTTTAAAGAAAAGTATTTTCAATGAATTTGACTAAATGGATATGAAACCAACATGACTGTCCATATTAAGCTGAGATGGAAATGAAAAGTTGTATGAAACAAAAAAAAACCCCTCCTGGATGACAGATCTCTTCCTCAGCCCCTGTTTTGTGTGGGATTGGTCTCTGGAAGTGCTACCTGTACAGGTGAAAACTGCAAAAAGGGAATACTTGAGGGACACAAGTTGGTAGGCTGAACCTAGCAATTTGCTGTAGTTCAGACTGTTGGACAGGTAAGTATTTGCCTCTGCTCTGCCAAAAGTGGGGTAGTGAGGCTGGGGGGAATGTATTAAAGCATACCTGGAACGCAATGACTGACAACCCTGTGAACTTTATGTCCTGCCAGGCTTTGGAAGATGACTCAAAGTAAGTTATTTCAGAATATTCACCTTTGAAATAGTGATAGATGGGGCAAGTTGTTATTTCATAAGTTGCGGTATAGAAAGGAAACTGCTTTGGATGAAAATATTTACTTTGGATTTACATACTTAGAGTATGAAGAGTAAATGATGTGAGGCCACAGGGGAAGACACCACCTGTCTTCAGGGCTAGAAAAAAGCACATCTGATGAGAGATAATTCTGAAATGTAAACAGTCAATATTGCAGCACTTCACCGCAAAATTGTACATGTTGTAAATTAGTCATGCCACTACTTTAAACAGTGGTAAAGCAGTTAACAAGATTCAGAAGTGTAATGGTACAGTTCAGTCCTGTTCTCGTCAGAAAAATATAAAATAGGGAAAGAGTTTCGGCAAAAGCTGAGTGCTTCTGAAATCTGGTGCAATTCATTAGATTTTGAAACATGATGAGCAAATAAGGTTCACAGAACACCTCACCAAACTCTAATTTATCTTTGTTCACTATATGAGACTTTGTAATGTAAGGAGATTGTGTGGTTTGATGAATAATCCTATATAATGCATTTTTCAGTATAGGCAAATTTGTAGAAAAAGAAAACTAGATCCAGAGGAGCTTGTCATAAATATTATATTATATCTGGAACAAGCACAATCCTAACAAAAGCTGTGCACAGCCATGATGTAGGAGTACAGACTGGGGGAGTTGGACGTCTGCTAGCCCCTCTTCTCTCATTTATATTTATCCCAACGTCATGTTGTTTGTGTCCGAAGCAGACAATGAAATGTGGGTTTGCTACTGACGCCTGAGAGCACTGAGCCTGCATGGAGTCTCTAAATAGAGCTGAATTTGTTCTTGGATACCTGCATCCTCTAAAGTGCAATTTACCTATGGCTCTGCGAATGCTTGCAGTTAAGAGGTGACTCCAAGTGTGGATGTTCACTAACCAGTGTGGGAATTACTTCATTTCACTACAGAACGCATGGGAGCAGTGGTGGGAAGAGAAGCAGCCCATGAAGAAGGTGTAAATTAAGGACAGCTTTCAGAATAAAAGTAAAATACAGAAACATCTTAGGAACTTTAACGTGAGTCCCCAGGGAATGGAGAACGAGCTGCCGTTAGCAGGGTTTTCTGTACTTGACATGAGGGAAGTAGATACTCAGAGCAGTCAAAACATCAGTCAGGAGTGGCAGAGCAGCATCGCTTGTGGGAAATCCATACTGTTGCCTTCAAATTAAATGCAGGAGGCATTAAGAAACTCCAAACTCCAGGGACGCCCCTTCCCATCCATCTTCTTCCCCCAAATCTGGTAAAATCCCACCTGCCATGCTACGATGGAGTGTCTTTAACACGCTTGGCCGAGGAAACTGCGCGCTCTGCTTTTTACTTTACTTTTCCTGTGGATTTTTACCCCTCCTTGAAAGGAGAGTAAAGCCTGCGGTGTGCTGTGGGACTTTCACGCGGTGGTTTTTTTTCTTCTGGTGGAGGAGGACGTGCCGGGGAGCGGCAGGGCCGCCATCCGCGGTGGAGGGGCTCCTCCTGCTGGCAGCGGGCTCCCGGACCGCCGCCGCCGGCCCGGCCGGGCAGGGCAGCCCTCCCGGGCCTCTTGGGGTGTAGGTTGCTGTCTTTTCCCGTTGGCTTTTATTCTGCCATCGTCTTCGGTATTTCCCGCCCGCCCCCCCCCGCCCCAAGTAAATTATGTGGGACTACTCAGGGAGGGAGGGACGCTCTGACTGTGTGTCTGTACCAGGCTGAGCCTYCTGGGTCTTGATGCCCGGCCGGGTGTTTCAGCGCTACAGTTCATGGTAGGATTCAGGGCAGCAATGTGAGGAGGGGGATATAGTTCAGGGGAGAGCAGGGTAGATGTTCATTTTGGTATCTCTAGGTGAATCTTGGCTCCGGTGCATTGACAGATGTGCACATCTATTTGGTACTTGCGTAGTTACCTTGAGATTTGGGATCCCGTCCTAGTTACATACTCACTGAATGCAGTAGCAATCAAGGAAAAGAAGGTTTTAAACAGGACCATGCCTAAAATCCTCCCAAATAATTCTTTCTCTCAGGACGTCTTCCTGTAGCTCTGGCATTTTCTTCATTTCCGTCTGTCTGCCTTCTTGTGGGTTAACCCTGGTAGGCAGCTCAGCCCCACGCAGCCGCTCGCTCACTCCCCTCCGGTGGGATGGGGGAGAGAATCAGAAGAGTAAAAGTGAGAAAACTCATGGGCTGAGATAAGACAGTTTAATAGGGAAAGCAAAAGCCACGCACACAAGCAAAGCAAAACAAGGAATTCACTCACCACTTCCCATCGGCAGGCAGGTGTTCAGCCACCTCCAGGAAAGCAGGGCTCCATCACGCATAATGGTTACTTGGGAAGACAAAACGCCATCACTCCGAAAGTCCCACCTTCCTTCTTCTTCCCCCAGCTTTATATGCTGAGCATGATGTCATATGGTGTGGAATATTCCGTTGGTCAGTTGGGGTCAGCTGTCCCAGCTGTGTCCCCTCCCAACCCCCAGCCTACTCGCTGGTGGCGTGCGGTGAGAAGCAGAAAAGGCCTTGACTCTGTGTAAGCACTGCTCAGCAGTAACGGTGTGTTATCAACCCTGTTTTAATCACAAATCCAAACATAGCACCATATGAGCTACTCTGAAGAAAATTAACTCTATCCCAGCCAAAACCAGTACAGCCTCCAGATACTTCACAGGTTTGCAGACACCATATCTTGCCAGATCCAGCCTCCTGCATGTTCACAGTCAATTTTCAGTGGAAAATTCCTTTGTTGTTCCTCAGCATTTGGCAGGTCTGTGGTTTTGTGTGGTGGCTTCTGTCACCATAGCTGTTGTTTTTCCCCAAAGGGGACCCTAATCACTTCCTACAGTTAGCATCAGTCAAGGATACCTGCAGCCTAACAACTGGTGCTGGAAACTACTGGGAGATTTTATTCTGAGTTGGAATGGGGACGTGGAACAACCTTCCAGTGTTAGTAGTGAGGGGCAGAAAACCTGAACCCATATTAAAAAGAGTAAAAAGTCCTTCCAGGCCACGGGTCCTGTTTCTGTTCAAGGAGGTTTAAGGATCTGAATCCTGTTGGATCTTCAGAAAACTTCCCCACTGGCCATGAGAAAGACTGATATCAAACAGGCTGGTCTTCTAATCCCTAACTTTTTCTTCTTTTACTTAGCTCCCTTGCTTAGATTTGCTTTTAAACACATACCAAAGATGTCCCACACTTAGGCTGGGTTGCCAGGTGCTTTTTTTTTTTTTTTTTTTAAGAGGTGTTAAAAAGCCTGGCCTTTGCTCAGGTTTACCACAGTTACTAAATCTCAGAGCTTATAGGCTTATATTGGAATTAAAGATGTGACTGTAGCATAGAGGAACAAGCCTGAACTTGACTACCTCATCATCTCCACCTGAGCACTGATGGTAGGATTACCTAAAGCAGTACTGGCTTTGGTATGGGCTAGGTATATGAGTAAAACCATTCAGGCTGGAAGGGACCTCAGGAGGTCTCTAGTCCAGCCTCCTGCTCAGAGCAGGGTCAGCTCTGAGTTTGGACCCAGTTGCCCAGAGCTTTGTCCAGTTGGGTCTTGAAAACYCTCTAGGATGGAAAACTAACCAGAGAACCCAGTGGGCTTGAACTGCTGATGCTGCTGAAGGAACTTTACTCAAAACCGCTGGATTAAAGGTAGGCKTGGCAGGTCTCCAAGGCTGCAGTGGAGCTGGCATGGGTCCTAGCTCAAATAATGGCATGGTACTCTCTTCATGTGCTTCACGCTGAGCATCAGGGTATGTGCTCCCGTACCGCAATCGCTTTGTGTACTGCAGCATAAAAGTACTCTGAGGTGGTGGTGCACTACAATGCCTATATTTCAGTAATATATATATATATCTATCTCATTTTTTAAATGCTGTGTGAGACAGGGCTAATAGAAACAGTTGACGTAGAGTTGTTCTGAAGCTGTCTTTGAGAACTACAGTACCACTGACTGCTGAAATGGGCAGTGGACTTTCCCTTTCTTCTCAACGGTTAAGGGGAGGCAGGTATGCAGCTCATGCCTACGGTTCTGGACCACAGACACCTCCAAAGGTGCAGCTGCCAAAGGGCTTCTGTTGAGACAAAACGCTTTTTAAATTTTGATTTATTAATGTTTGTGCTCCATTAATATTAGTTCTGCACCTGGGAGGTGTCCCCTACTGTGGGTTCAGCATGTTCTTTTCTGTCGCAGGCAGTGTCTTCTGTGAGCCCCTCGATGTGCCTGCATATAGCTTTCCTGCCCTTTTTAGGGTTTTTTTCTAGTTGTAATCATTTTGCATTCCCATTTCCACTTTATATTATAAAAAGCTTTCTGGATGAAAATGTTGAACTACTTGTAAATATATTGAAAATGGTCAGTCACAGAATTGGTACTTTTCTTTAATCTTCTTCTGTAGTACATATTAATTATCTTCCTTCCCTCCTGTCAAAATGGGAGTAAAAATTTCTATTCCATTATACAGACTTGAAATCCTAAAATCCTCTGATGTGGATAATTTAAACTTAYAGTACATTAAAATATGGAATAATTATATGTTACAAATCGAATCTCAAAATTTCTATTGTATTCAGTCTGTCTTGTGTTCTGCTGGACTATTCAGACTGGCATCAGCAAGAGTCTTCCACTGAAGTGTATTATGACTTGAAGACTGTGTTGCTATGAATAGTCAATTCTACCTTTATTTTGTTTGCTTCAAACTTTAATTTATTCTAGATATGCATTACAGATTCCACTTTCAGTGATTGTGAAGATAATGCAACTGCTTTCAGTGGAATTAAATGAAAAGCTAATGTTAAATTCACTGCCTTTTTTTTCTTTTTTTCTATTCTGTAGTTTGTGAACATCATGTTTATGAAATACACCTCTCCTGGCACTTTTTGGTGATGTATGTAACTACTGACTGCTCCTTCTATGGGCAAGATAATTATCTGAAACCTATGCCATGAGAGCATTTAAAAAAATAAGATAGCATTGTTCAGATCTCAGACTTTGCTTCTAATTTTGGAGTTAAGGTCTTTTCGTGGACTGTGTTTGTGGTGCTCATGTCTCAGGCAGGAAGAAACGGGCCCATGCCTGTGGAAGGCTGCCACAGGCTTCCTGTTCTCATTTTGAGTGGATCAATGCCCTTATGCCCCTGCGTCCTCCTCTGGTGACTGGCATCACATTGTTGATACTAAATGAACCAAGAGAGCTTTCTTCAACCACGCGGTTAATGTGGGAGGAGAATTTGCAGGAATAATACCAGATTCCAATTAAAATTTATTTAAAGGTTCATTATAAAAATGTTCAGGACAGGCTATGTTGCTTAGTATGTCAATGTTTGAGAAATCGGCCTATTTGGAGCCAGCTAAAGACTGACTAGTGTTTCAGTTCTGTCCAGAACTTAAGCTCATGTTCGTAAGTTGACTTGTACTTGCATTTCAGAGGGTTGGTTTCAGCTTCCTCTCACAGAGCCACAGGACGAGAAGGAGACATGTTAGAGAAGAGAACAAGATCTTTATGAATAAAGGGGCAGAAATAAATATACTCAGAAAAATTATGGAAGAGGTTTGCAAAAATGTAGAGCAGGCATGTTTCCTCCATGCGGGAGAGAACTCTGCAAAAGAGCACCTTCAGAGAGAAGCGAGATGGACAATTTTCCTTTACCTTTTTCTGTATGGGTTGTGCACGTATAAGTTAGATCTGTATTTATGCAATTCCGTGATACTTGAAACACTGTTCTCTTAAAAATCTTATGGTTGAAAACATCTGGTTTTCATACAAAAAGGCTACCTGGACTGACTGAACAGGAGAAAGTTAAACCAGATCAGTGCGAGAAGCTTGGACAAATAGTAATGAAGAATAAAAAAAAAAGGTGTAATGCCATAGATCAGAAAGAATTTTTTAAAAATTATAGTAAAATGAAGACAGTATCTGTGTGGGAGTGGGTAATGGGATAAAATGAAACTCAAGAAGGGGAAAATTACTGACCTATAACTCTTTGGCCTGAAGAGCTGTGCAAGTGAGGAACTCATCTTTGCTCCACAGATTTTAATTCCAGCGTGGAGAAAAAGGTTTCTGACATACAGTTTAGGGAAGTCAGGGAACAGCAGACAAAGTGAATTGCACAGTCATGTTTTCATCTTCAGATTACAGCATTATAAGTTTCCCAGCCCCAACCTGCCCCTCATATTTTATTTTTTCTCCCCTTAATTCCTTTTTCTTTGTGAAACAAGTGTGAAACACACACATATGCATATGCATGTGCTTCAGCATCCTTTTCTGAGAATGGGGTTATTTCATGTTGTGTAAAATTTACTTCTGTACATTTCCTCATTTATTTTCATTTACTCACTGTCGATATAGCAGGCTCATGCTGAGTGCAGAGAAGATGGTGTGTGGTGTTGCTTCTTCTGGCATAGGGCACCTTTAACTCAGACTCGGTATGAGGCTTTGCTGAAAGAAATATTGTGCAGAGAAAAGGGTATTGTTTTTCATACAAATCTATTTGCCAAAAAGTGCTGCTTCATTGGGGCTGCTCAGAGTTTCACATCCCGATTGAATTGGGTGAATAGTTTTGGCCAAAAGAGGGAAAAACACGACATCTTGTAATGCTTGATTCAAATGACCCCGTAATAAAACATCACAGAGTTTCAGGGTGGGTTTGTTGAGAAGTGCGGGTGCTGTCTGTGCAGGGAGGATGCGGTGGTCCTTTTCTCCCCTATTCTCTGGTGTGATAACCCAGCAACTAGGGAATTTGCTGGCTGGTGGGGATGCAGGCTTCAAACCTTCCTTGTCCTGATGCAGGTGAGTCTGTAAAGCAGGGATGGGAATCCCACGATCCTTTGCCTTGGCTGTGTAAGTAGACGTAGAAAACTGAAATGCTTCATAGTTTATTTAAATGCCAGTACAAAGATACTCAGGTTCTTAATTCCTTTGTGGTAAATGAAATGTGTTTTAAGGTGCCTTTGTGACCTTGCCAGTGTTCCAGCAGCCAACCTCCATCATTTTAAAAATTGGGTTTTTTAAAATGTCATGGCAGTTAAAATAACGATATTATTACTATTTGTAATGATACACTTGGGGGCTTTTTTATTTGGCATCCTACCTTTCAGCATAAACTTTTCATGATTTTTTCCTCAATGAGCAAGGCTAAAAAGTACAACTTTGTGGAGGGTTTGAAAGGTAGAATTATCTTTCAGACTGCAGGAAAAATGAAAAATCTTGTAAGAGCTGAAAGCATGATTTCTCTGCATGTTTGTTTCTGTGTATATCTCAAAGGAATCGGTCACTTCTTAATTTTCTGCTTAAGGTAATTCCCCTGTTGCAAGTCAAAGGTGGAGAGCAGACTCTTCATTTAAGGAAAACTAAAAGCAAGTCTCAGCTAAGGGTCTAAACTACCCATATCTGTTCCAACAGCACCCTGTGAGTTTTTCTAACTTGTGAAAAGGTGRCACATGTTGGCAGAGACAAGCTGTTACTGTGATACCTAATATTAATCATGTCACTAAATGTGTGCTGTCTGTGCCATCCTGCGTGTAATCCGTAGGCTGCTGCCATCATTATTTAAAGGAGGAGGAAGAAATAATGTTGAGGAGTTGTAGATGACAAAGTGTAATTGTTTTTCAGCCTATGTGAAAGTGCTCACCAGCTTGATAATGCTTGTCCTGGTCATCTTCATTGTATTTATGAACAGCAGGTGAGCACTTTTACTCTATAAAGAAAATGTAATTCTATTGACTTTGGCAAAATCGAATTAAAACCATATATAACTTGATTTCAAGTTTATAGGGGCTTTCACAGATATTGAATTTTTTTTTTTTTTTTTTTTTTTTTTTTTTTTTAATCTATTCTGACCTATTTCTGTGCAACCTGACCAGGTAATTCAGAATGAAGGTAGGGGATGAGAATTACCTGTGTGGTGAGCCACAACAAAGCTATTTTGAGTATCCTGCTCTATAAGCTTGGATGGTGATTTGATGCGACTAACTCCTTTCAGCCGTGGAAAAAGGATGACAGGCTGATTATAACTTTATCCCACTGAAGGGAGGGTTTGAGAAAAATGATTTGTGCCCTTTTGGATGGGCCTGAGCTGCTTAGGCAGCTGGATCCTGCCCTGAGTGTGCAGTTCAGCTACAATTAAGACGTCTAAATGTAGGCACCTTTGTGTGTGCTAGGTGTCCAAGCTCTCCTGATAGCAAGTCAGTATATTCTGTGGAGCCTAGAGAGCCATCCAGCCATTTGATGTCTGCTTTAGGGGGTGAGCTGAACCTTGCTCTGGGCTCCCATTACTCTGCTGATTAGTGGAACTCGATCCAGCTACCTAAATATAAGCATATCTTGCCAAATCTGGTGCCCTAGGGTATTAAGACATCTGTCAGCCTCATGCAGATGTCTTACAGGACCAATGGGAAATCTCTGCCCTGCTGGAGGCCAGTCAGAAAACCCAACTCATCTCAAATGATACTAGATACCCATGTTTAAGCAACTGAACCCAGCCCTATCTCTCCGTTGGCTGTAATGGGAGCTTAGGCACCCAGCTCATGTCAGCACCTAGATTCAGGTGATTGAATCTCAAACTGAATCACCCCTAGACTTCTCTTTCTTAGTGCCTACCTCTTGCTCCCTGGTAATGTAGCAATGCTGTGGCTTGCCTTGCTGCTATTCATGCAATTTATAATATTATAAATAGGCTAAACTTGTTCATGTTTATATAAGCTATGAGTTAGGTTTCAAAGTTATGTAGAGCAAGTGTAGTCCAATACATCCTTGCAAGACCACAGGAGGTGGGCACAGATTTCCCAGTTCTCAATGCCAGACTTTCAGGGTAGAAGGTATAGCTGCTGCCCTACCATTGCCTCCCATGTGGATGTGGAGACAATTTTTCTGTCTAGCTTTGGCCTTTATTTGTAGCTGGTGGAGGGTCGGTTGCACTCAGTCTTTAGCCCATGTCTTGCTTGAAGGCAGCCATCCTAGTCCACTTCGATCTACTTACACACTAAAGTATTAGAAGTGAAGGTTAGTGAGGAGGCTCTTACTCCTCTAATAATGCTGTCTTTTTTGCAGAAGACCAAAAGATGGTGTAGGAAGAATCAAAAAAGAAATTAAGAATTCCACTGATGATTAAATCCTGCATCTCCACATAGCACAAAACTATACACCAGCATTTTGAATCTTCTTCTGACTGTCACACTGACTGCCATCTGCATAGCTCCTAAAATATTCCTAACACTGATAAAATCTACTAAAAATATTCTGGTTTTCCTTATTCATTCATAAAAGGCATTTGTCTATAAGGTACTGGTCACCACTTTAAAATGACCCTATTAAATAAAGTTCTCTGGGATTTGTGAGGGAATTGTGTTAGTGATTTTGGACCTGTGGTAATACATATCTTCTTTATGGACCTTAAGTACTCATAAATGCAGAGAATCTGTTTTGTTTTGTTTTGTTTTTTTAAATTTATGTAAATACGGAGTGAGATGGATATTTATTTCAGCAAAGATTTTGGAGAATTCCTGGATGGGGAAAGAAGTTGTGAACTTGGTTATAACATCTTCTGTTGGTGTTAGAACTGCTTGGGGGTGTGAGCTGTGGGGCTGCGGAAAGGCTGGGTGTCCTGCTGTTTCATTGTGACTCAACGGTGACTGAAGTTATTCTTCCTGTTACCCAGCTTAAACCAAATACTGGCAACAACACTGGGCTTCTCCACACTGTAATTTTTGCTGCACTGTACTGCTGTTATGGTCTCTGCCTTCCATAGGCAATATTTACCTCTTTTTTCCCCCTTTGCCTTGGGCTTCCACTTTTGCTAACAGCCTCCCTCTGCTCCACGGGTACCAACTGCTTCTAGCTATTTAATTAACATACTTATTTTAAACTCACAGGTGTTGCACGCATTCTGTCTTTAGCCTGAAGTGTGTTGCTTCTTCAGACCTGAAGAAGGGTTTATGTGCCTAAAAGCTCTTCTCTTTCTTTTCCAAATACATCAAATGGTGTTATGAAAGATATTATCTTCCTCCACAAATCTTACCTTGATGGAATGTCAAGAGGGGACAACCCACATTTGATGGTCTCTCTGATGCCTTCAGGTCAGACACATGATTTCAGTATGGTGTCTCTTTCTGGAGAACATTCGTTCTTCAAGTCTGCTTTGTCTTTTTTGTGTTTATCAAGATGGTGATCTTACGATATTGAATATATTCCAGGCTTTGTAAGGCGAAAAGTACCACAGGTAGAGGGCTTAGTTGCACTTCAGTCCCCTTTCCTGCCCTTCCAAGTTCACTTTTTGAATGCCCGGTCAGGCACTCTTATTCTGAAGTGGGATTTTGTGGTTCTTGCACACTCAGATGTGGTTCTGTGGTATGGTGAATTTTTTTGGTGCCTTCTCCCATGCTGCCTCCTGTGTTGGCACTCTTTCTTCTCATCTCCTGAAGGTTCTTCCTGCCTCCTCGTTTTCCTTGAACAAACGAACAAAAAAAGCTACTGACTTCTTTCAGGAATTACCTTTTTGTCTCTTTTTCCAATAAGCCTAAAGATCTGCAATAACAATTAATGACACTAACCTTAGTAAAAAAAAAAAAAGAGGCGCTCAACCTATCTTTTTTTCTTGGTGGGCATTGGAGACAAATAGAAGTTTTTTTTCCTCCTTGTTTGACAGACACAGGCTAAATTAAAACCCTGTAAATTGATGTCATAACAGGGCTGCTTTTATCTTCCTTTTTGTTCATACTCTCATTTTCAATATTCCTATTTATTGTACACATTATACTCTTTAAATATTAGCAGTTCAAGGTGTATCTTTCTCCTGTGTATTTTTTTTCATTCTATGAACCACTGTAGAAACTGACTTTTCACATTTCTGATTTGTAAATCACTTTTCATTTGAGATGCCTCTTCATCCCTGACAAGGCTGTTAAAGAGAGATTAGGTTTAAGAGCCTACTTCAAAGACCAAACTCCTCCTAGAAAAGTAAATTGTGCTGTTTCTGGGGCTCTAGTACTGTCCTTGCCTTGCACATCATATTTACTGCCAACAGTGATAACTTTTATCATCTGTGACCCCAGACTTCCCTCCTTAAGCCAATCTTTTTGACTGGAAATCTGCTGATTCTCTGTTGCTATAAAGCTGGAATTGACCTCACTCTGTCTCCCTAATGTTCCTGTTCTTCCTTCAGTGTCCTTGCAGTCTAGGCCAGGATGCTCTTTTTCTTCTGATCTTTATAAATATTTGTGCTGACATTAAGGGGAAAAAAAAGTCATAAGTGAGGTTCAGAAATCCCAGTCTGTGGTCCAAAGGGATCTACACTCCTCTCACCTAGGACATCAGGTATTTCTATGCTTTTGGAGACTGACCATGCATGAGTTGAAATGATAAATCTGGAGGATAGCTTTAAGCTTTGCTTCCTAAAATTCTGGCCTTACCACATTTCAAACAATACAAAATTTTCTTGCTTTAGAAAGCTGGAATTTGTCTATCCTGTCATCTTCCATCTTAAATATTAGCCTGTCACCTGTCCCTCCCTTGCTCCTGTGGCATCATGGGTCTCTGCAAGCTGCACCTCCTGAGCTCAAAGGCAAGGCTTGCTCCATGTTCAAACAGTTTTCTCCATTTGAGCTCATTATCTAAGTTCCCAGTCTAGTCACTGAGGCATAACTAACACAAGGCTTAACTCAATTGCCCCACATCCTTGCTGACCTCCAGTTCAGAATTGGGCAGAAGGAAACGAGTCTCCTGCAGGTCATGTCCTATCCACCTGCTCTGTACAGATGCCCCAGACATCTCAAATGGCACTAAGTTTCTGTGGGTGAACAACTTACTTGAACTCTTTGTATCCCYTAACAAAGACCTCCCAGACACATTCCTAACCCTGCTGCTGTGAAGTCACAAGCGTTGCAGATGTACCAATTTAGCCAGTCTTGCTGGGTCACAGCCTGTTGCGTTTGCAAGTGACTCGGGACCATCGCTTCCACTATTCTGCTACAAGTAGACACCCATGTTTGGTCAGTTCGATGCTGCCTAAGCTCCACTTTGGGCCTCAATCAGTTACCCATACTTTGGCAACTACTTTAGGGTAAATAGTTAGGACTGTATTGACTAGATCTCAGTTGGCTGCAATGGGATCTTAGAGGCGCAGCACACACGGACACCTGAATTTACCCATTTCGGTCTGGAGTTGAATCTCCCCCAGACTGTTTCCTCTGAGGTGGCTGCAGTTAGAGCAATGCTAGTAGAAGCTAATACATTCTGAAGGGCTGAGTGTGTGAGCCTGACCTCAGGACTGTGCTGTCTGATCCCAGCTGGCCTGGAGTAGTGATGGAGAGACTGTGAAGGTGGAATGACAGGTGATGGTTGATATTGACCCAAAACGAAACTCTTCTTGCGTGTTGCAAGCTACTAATGCTTGTACAATGACTGGGAGAATTGAGGGTTGGATAGGGTGCAAGGTAAGATGTTGTAAATGTTGTAAATGCAAGCATTTCTAGAAAGGGTTTGTTGGCCTTCCAGTAGGAGTCTAAAGAAGCTACTTCACCTGCATTGATTGAATTCAACTTTGTCTTCCTGACAAAAGTTTTACTTTTGAAAGTCTTCTTCCTTTTAGTTTCTGCCCAAAGATGCCTATAAAGTGTTACTTGCTATGTCTGTGTGTGAAGATCTCCCATGGAAAATGAAAAACGTGGTATTTTGGTTAAAAAAAGTTTCTCTGGGAATTAAAAAAAAATACTGGGACTTGTTTTGTGGTTGATCATAAATCCATAATCGATATTCATTTCATAGAGGCAGACCTTAGCAATCATTCCAATGATATGCTTTCACCAAACATATTTTGACATTGAAATAATCAAATTATCCAGATAAATTGAGGGCAGTATCAGATCAAAGTCAAACTAATATGGCAACATTGGCAGCATGATATACTCTCATTATAAACTGATAATAATATAAACTATTATATTATATAATATATATTATTATTAAACTATTATATTATATAATATATAATTATAATATTATATTATATATAAACGTATATTATATATATTATATATATACTATAGTATATAAACTATGAACATTAGTACCTGATTAAATAATATATAGAGACTTTGAACATTTATCCAAATAAATTGTTGTTTTTAAAGTCAGTTAAATGATAGCTGGAAAAGAAAATAATGTGATTGCTGTTAAAACACTGACTTGTATTCATGAGCTAACAGCCATGCTTGCCTGCCTGGTGGATTTCAGGGTTTCTTTGTTTTATTCATTTAGAAAACTCATGTTCCTTAAAGAGGTGATGATATATCAACAGAGAGACTCTTGTTAATATGTCCAAAGTCACAAATGTTTATTTATTATCACTGGAAATCAGAAACAGTTTTTCCATTTCATACATTCCTAAACTAAATGTTGTCCATTATCTGTCTGCCCAGAATGCTTATCTGTAGAGACATGTCACGTCTGAATGATCTAATTTGTTACCTAGACAAATAAACCTAAGCAGACCACTTCAAGATGGTAAAGGTGGAATCAGCAGTAGTATGGAAAGAAAGAGCATATATTTATTTTCCCTAATATAGAGAGAATCCACAAGAGGAGGGGCTTTGCTAGTAACAGGTCTGAAAGAAAGATTAGGAGCTACTTGGTGGTCCTTGTTTCCTTAAAAGCAGGAACCAGCTCAGACCTAGCCATTTCTGAATCTTCCAGTTCTGCAGATGGTACCTGCAACAGAGATTTGGGGTTTATGACAATGGGACCTATCTAAGGATCAAGAACTGATAGGAAGAGAGAGGATCCATCTGACCAACGAGGGCAAAAGCGTCTTAGCCAACAGTCTAGCTAACCTGGTGTGGAGAGCTTTAAACTAGGAATGACAGACAGGAGAGGGAGGTGATGACCACATTCAAGTGAGGAAGTGGTGGACCAGGTTGGCAAGCTAAGTGTGCAGGGTGATGTGGACAAGAGAGACCTTGTAAACAACAAAACAGGACTGAAAGGGCCCCATCCTAAGTGTATGCAGATAAATAAGGAAATGCCTACAGGACAGCATGGTGGGGAAAGCTCTCACCTCTTCTGGGCCATGAGCACACTTGGGTGCCTCTCTGAAGTGCCTGTACTTCAAGAGCAAGACCCAGCTCTAACTTGTAGGTGTGTGGTCCCCAACATGGAAAGTAGGATTTTTCTTTTAGGAAACTAGGATGGATTATGTCAGGGAAATAGGGCCAGATCAGGCAGCCTGATAGAAGTGAGGCTGCGACAGCTCCACGTCCCCAGGTCCAACCAGTAGCATTGCCGGTAGAAACATGCACACAGAGCACACGTACACACCATGTGTATATATACACGGCTGGCCASACAGGTCAACCCAGACAGATACACTCACATGAACACAGGCAGCACCAATGGCCTCATCCTGCTCCCTTCTCTGGCTGAGCAGGATGGAGGTCACTAGTGAGAGTATACCTATATATCTATACATACGTACGAGGTGGATCCCTCCAGCAGCTGGCCTCAGACACTCAGTCTGCCCCACAGCTGGACCCTAGATCCCAGTCTCCCCAGCTGCTGGCACCTGGACGTATGAGCCCCTGAGGCCACAGCCCCTCTGTAGTTGCTGGCACAGACCRTCTCATTCATCCCCCACCTTGAGCTGGCTGGGACTTCTCCGGTCCCCCAGCAGCCACCACCCATGGTCTCACCCTTAGAGACACAAACACACATGTGGGTCTTGCTCCTAGAGACCCCCCAGACCCTACCGTCTCTCTGGCAGCTGGTGGGACTCCCCTGGTTCCGCCGATAACCCACTCCTCCCATGGTCTCACCCTTAGAGACAGATAGACAGACACACCTGGCTCCCAGACCATTTCACCTACTCGCAGGTATCTTTGCTTTGCTCACACACTCACCAGCACACCCACACTCGCTGCAGCTGCTGCCACCACGGACACACGGGCCCCTGTGACCCCAGGTCCCGCTCTGGTTGCTGCACTCAGACCCCATAACACACACGCACACACAGAACAGAAAGCCCACGCCCAGGGAAGAGTTAGCAGGGAATTTAATAAGGAGACTGCACTGATCAGGCAAAGGGCACAGACAGCTAAGCGTACAACCCAGCCCTCTATTTACATGCATCCAGCCCTTCTTATCTGCTTATCCCTCTGTTTTCCCACATTTGTTTCTTCCCCAAATCCCCTAGATGCCTCCCTTCTCCACCTTTGGTTCCTGCCCTAAGCATCTCATAGTAAGTCCTGGAAAATCCTAAAATGCTCTTCCCCTGCATCCCATAATATGTCCCACCCCTAGGCAGCAGTCCCCCTCAGTCCAAAAGGTGCTCAGGCAGTGACCCATCTTGCTGGGTTTCACTCCTGGACAATGGGGCTGAGGGTCTCCTGGGACAGCCCTGAGAGGGTACTGGACAGGGTTTTCCTTTCCCTGCATCCCTAACTAGTTCTCCCTGCCCACTGTTGTGCCTCTGGGCTTCTCTGGACTTGAGGAGGTGGGACTTTGATGCTCTGATGCTTCCTGGGATGGGCCTCTGAGTAGCCAGGCGAGGTACTATTTGGGTGCCTCCAACTGCCATTGTCTCTCTGTGCTCCTTTGTGGGTGTGCAGGGAAGCTTTATAACCTAACCGATTGTATCTCTGACTAATTTTAGTCAGGTAAATTGCTCTGTGTATATGCCTGTCTGTCTTGGTTATAAAGGAAGCCGGAGGAGGCCAACAGAGATTTGGGCATGGCAYTTCCAGGTGTTCCAGACCAAGTGAGTAGAACCTCCCTCTGGGCTGCCCATCATCCAATGGTGTGTCAGGAGGAGACCCAGACCAAAGAGTAGCCCAAGGAATGCCTACAACTGAACATAGGGACGGGTGGAGTTGACTTCCCAAGGTGAGCCTTGGCCCTACCTCCCTGCTGTGGGACATCCCAGCTGAGAACTAGCCCAACGCCTGTCCATGAGGGTGAGCTGCTATGCCATGTTTATTGTTCTGTGATATATTGTTAACAATTAGAAGAGGCTCACTCTTTTGCTTTTATACTTTGGTTAAAGATGCTTTAAAACAAAGCAAAAAGTCACTTACTATTTGGCACTGCTGTGCTGGGGTTTGTTAGACATGTCCCAAGCCTTGAAGGTTACGAAGGGAGGGATACCTGGTTCTGGGCATTACATGGTTTCAGGCTGCAGCATCTTGCCATGGTAAGGGCTTCTCTGAGTAAGGGCAGGCTTGCCATGTTAGGCTTCCAGGGAACTTTATCATGGAAAATGGGATGTCCATGGTGTTTGCCCAGAGTCAAGCAGCAGTGAAGAGAATTAGAAAGGTGGCCAAAGTTTTAAAACTCTAATTTTGGGTTTAAATGTCAAATTATATGTTCTGTAATGGGTGATTTGAAGTTCCTGTCCTTAAATGCTCTGTGGTGATCACCAACCTTACCTAGACAGGTAGGCTGAAACATTTGCACTGTTAGTTTGTAAGTCTAGTTGCAGAAATGTTTAAAACCATAGCACTTCTTTTAACTGCTTATTTTCCAGATATGCTCTGGGAAAGGCAAAAGACAGCGAGTGGGGGAGGCAGAGGTTCCTATTTGCCATCCCCAGGTGCTTGCTGAGCTCTTTTTCTGAATGACTCAGTACAGTACAGATGATGAAGTAGTTTCTAAGAAAAAAATTGATCTATTGTGCACTAATGTATTTTTCAAGGAAAATCCCTTCTGAGTCATCACAAATGTTCTGTAATAGTTACCAGAGGACCTATTTTCCACCCATAAATAGTTTGTTTTATACTTAACTTCAAAAGCCAGTATCTTTCCGGCTTGGAATTAAACTCAAAGTGTTGCTTTATCAGACCATTTGTTGTTGCAGTAGCTGGTTGATTACAGATGTACATCTTTTTTTTTTTTCCTGGTCTTTTTAGAGGGCCAATCACTATGGTAACCACATTACAGAAAATTGCTTGGTCTCCTTAAAATACCCTTCACAAAAAGGTCATTTGTTATTAACATTTTCTGACTAAACTCAAAATGTTAACAACATCAAGAACATTATTGCTGTTTTTATACTTACATGGGTTTTTTCTTTACCATGCACCTTTCAGTTAACTATCAAAACAGGACAAAATATTGAGACTCCAAAACAGTTGTAAAGCTGCAGACTTTTGAGAATGTTTTGAAATATCAAGATTCGCTCATGTTGCTGTGTTTCGGCTGCTGGCATGCACAGCTTTGTTTCATTGTTTCGTTTCTCTGATTCTGAGAAAAATCCAGGCTGAAGTTACTCTTTCAACCTCTGCACGCTACGATTGAAAGGAAGGGGCAGGCATATGACTATTATAGACAGCCGTCTGTTGTTGAATTATGAAATAGCTGTTCTGGATAGTCATTTAAAAGCCTGGAAATGGGTGGTTAAAGGTTTCTACTCTCAGAGTAAAACGCATCCAAGGGGCGTTAGATGGGAAAAATCAGGTCTGATTGTAATAATAGGGTCCTAGCCTGTGAAGTGAGAACACACAAAGTTGTTCTCTTTCTGGCGTGTGCCACTTGTGTTCTGCTTGATTGGACATGTTGTTTCTTTGCCATTTTACATTATCTACATTGCTGGCAAAGGATTCTCACATTTGTATAGTTTTCTTGTTTTGCAGATAGCTATTTGCAGCTTTTGTCCAAGCCCAGTAAACAATTAAAAAAAATCCCCTTTCTTGGAGTTCCGTCATTTTGGAATTGACAAACAAGTTAAAAAGGCTGCCAAAAGAAAGCATGAGTTGGAGGAAGTTAATTCGCATTGATGTGTGCATGCCACTGATAGCAAGTTATGCCTATGACATTCTGACATCGCCTCTCAAAAAAGAGAAAGAGTGGAGTGGAGTGAAAGACTAAGAGGATGTTCATTTAATTGGAAAGCCTACTGAGATCTGAGGCAGCTGAGGCAAAGGATGCACCCTTTTTCTGCACAATGGCATTGGTTGAAGGTTGTATATAAGGTGGCCTTATTAAAGTGACAAGGCAATTTAATTCTTTTGTGCACAATGATTCTACTTCATTGATTTACAATGGAAAGGATATAATTTTGCTAGTGTTGGCAAAAAGCTCAAATGTCAGGCTTTTCAAATTGCCATACTTGCCTTGTTCAGGATGAATAATGAATAAGTCACCTTTTGTCTACAGTTAAATATTCTTGAATAAATACAAAGAACATAAAAGACATAAATGATTGCCTGATTTATATTTAAAATAAAGATCAACATTGTGATAAATGGTTGAAAATGCTTAGTGTGAAGTAATATGAGTATGCTGATAATTACATTATCAATTAAGGGGCAGCCCAGGTGTGGAGCGTTATAGAATGGATGGCAGAGAGAAACCCCCAGTGTGGAACATGCCAAACTTGGCTGGCTGGAAATGGTATGTGGGGGAAGCGAAGAGACCCTTAGCAGGGGATGTCATGTTTAAAATTGGACCATTTAATGTACTGAAACATCCATTCTCTCAGGAAGCGGTAGCTGTTGCTTCTTGCTTTGGTCACTAGCAGGGCGCATTGGTCTCATGTCTGGAAACAGATTTTGCTCCATTTATTCCTGATGGTTGGGTGAGCAGAGGAGGCTGCTCATCATTTCTCAGGATCTGTCTTTATTCAGAGAGGAACAGGTCTTAAAGACCTGCTAAGTCTAACATTCATAACTGGAAATGTTATCAAGGCCTCAGTAAAAGAACTGGAACAACTCAGAAGAAGGTGAGATGCAAAATATACCGAATACTCCTCAACATGTGATTCCTAGACCATGAGCAACAGGCCTTGCCTCCGTATCACAAGCATACAGCCTCCAGTTTGGCTAATTGTGCTAAAACCATGCCTACTCGTGATCTGTTGTTCTTCCTCTTTTAGAAAGCTTCATATGTCTCTCTTAAATTTCTCAATGTGTTAAACAAGATGATCAGAAAGATGGTGGATTAGCTGCTTAGACACTTCTGTTAGATGAAATGTGTGCTTGAACTTGTAGTAGGGCAGCAGTCAGTCTCAGAAGTAGCTGACTGGCATGAGAGTGTGATATGGTGAAGATCTGTATGTGGAAAAGCAAGACAGAGTACAATGGAGTAGGTACAACATATGCCTGGGTCCTACGGTACTTAGATCATGATGATGGAAGGAAGAATCATAGTGTTTACATGCAAGGAGGCCTTACAAAGGTGCTGCAGGCAAATTCAACACCCCCATAGTATAACATGTGCAACTTTACAGCTAGTCACATACTTTAATTTTATATGTGTATGTCTGAGAGAGGGGGATTTCTGGGACTCTTAAAAAAAACCCAAAACTAACCACCCCAAAAAAGCCTTCCAGAAATGTGCAGTGTGACACTAAGTTGCCATCAATAAGAGATTATCAGCAGGAACAATTACATCCAGCGTGCAACTAAGTATTATACAATAGTAGCTGACTGCAGCTCTCTAAATGAACCAGGTCAGGGGGTGGGGATTGCAGGAGGGTTTTACAAGCATTGCTGGCAGCAAAGATATGGTGAGATTCCTCAGCTTTGGGCAGGGGCAGCATGTGCTTTTCTGTCTACTCTGTTCTGTGACATCTTTACTCTCTCCTTGTACCAGTCTTTCCTCCGTCCCACCCCAGGCTCTCCTGTTCTCTTCTTCTCCTTCTCCCACGTTTCCTTGTTCAGTGRGTCCAAGTGTTCTCCTTTTGATCCCTTGTCCCAGATCCGTAATCTCCAGAACTATTCTTCCTTTACGTGTGTATAAGCTCCCATTTCTCCCTACATTTTTTTTCCCCAATCTCATTTCTCGCTTCCATGGGGTGTGTTGCAATGCAAATTGAGAAGGAGTTATTTCACCCTCTTTCCTGCCCATTTGTTTCAAAAGCCCAACAAAGAACAGTAGCTCAAAGAAAAATGCTCTTGCCTTATCTGCTAGCAGTGTGCTGCTTGCTTATCTCCGCACAGGATGATGGTAATGGCCAGTAATGTTGCCCAGGAGCAGAAACTATCTTGGTCCTGCACCTGGGTCAGGGCAACCCCCGCTATCAATACAGGCTCGGGGATGAAGGGATTGAGAGCAGCCCTGCCGAGGAGGACTTGGGGGTACTGGTGGATGAAAAGCTGGACATGAGCCGGCAATGTGCCCTTGCAGCCCAGAAGGCCAACCGTATCCTGGGCTGCATCAAAAGAAGTGTGGCCAGCAGGTCGAGGGAGATGATTCTGCCCCTCCACTCTGCTCTGGTGAGACCCCACCTGGAGTACTGCGTCCAGCTCTGGAGCCCTCAGCACAAGAAAGACATGGACCTGTTGGAGCAGGTCCAGAGGAGGGCCACAAAAATTATCAGAGGGATGGAACGCCTCTCCTATGAGGAAAGGCTGAGACAGTTGGGGTTGTTCAGCCTGGAGAAGAGAAGGCTTTGGGGAGACCTTATTGCAGCCTTTCAGTACTTAAAGGGGGTTTATAAGAAAGATGGGGACAGACTTTAGCAGGGCCTGCTGTGATAGGACAAGGGGTAATGGTTTTAAACTAAAAGAGGGTAGATTTAGACTAGATATAAAGAAGAAATTTTTTACGGTGAGGGTGGTGAGACACTGGAACACGTTGCCCAGAGAGGTGGTAGATGCCCCATCCCTGGAAACATTCAAGGTCAGGTTGGACGGGGCTCTGAGCCACCTGATCTAGTTGAAGATGTCCCTGCTTGTTGCAGGGGGGCTTGGACTAGGTGACCTTTAAAGGTCCCTTCCAACCCAAACCGTTCTATGACTCTATGATTCTATGATGCTATGATTCTACGATTCTATGATTCTTCCACTCTGTCCTGTAGTGTTAGGCCAGATGTTAAGAGTTTTTCCCTTGCTGCCAGGAGTTCTTCTTGTGGGTGTCCCCCAGCCCCTCTACCACAGGTTTGTCACTACTTGACTGTTCCCTGAAGAAGTTTGTGTGTTGGCAGCTGGCATGCGAAAGCTTCGGGTACATCTAGTGTTTCCTACTTTTTCTAAAGTATTGCTGGCCTATGATTCCTGTAGTACCTATTTCTGATGTGGCTTTTAATTCCTAGAGCTGAGTAGTTTTAAAGTGATACTAAACGTGACGTTAAATGATTCTTTTGCAGAGAGTCATTGTTAGAAAATAAAATTTAATTTCTTATGATGTTATCTGAAAATCTATATGCATTTATAGGGACTTACCATTCTGAATCCGCCAAATTTCTTCCTTCCTTTGTTTTTGCTCCCATACCATTGAATAGGGTGAAGTCCCGATGTTATGTTATAAAGAAGCACATGAGAGGAACATGAACATTGCATGCTACTTTTAGAGATTCTGAATAATTTTAAGCTACACATGGCTTAAAAACTTCTATTAAGCCAATATGCATTCAGTGCGTGCTTCCATTTACCTGTGTTGTATGGAACATCATAGTCTTGACTGTGCCTTTTCTCTCAAGTTACTGCTATGGATCTAACTGACCAAGAAACTGCTGTACTTCTGGGTCTGTGGAAACAAACCGGCTTATGATTTCTTTGAGTCCCGTGACAATAGCACAGTTACTGTAGCTTTACTTGCAAAAGGAGTTTATTGTATGAGTAAGTGTGGTGAGCTACAAGGGGCAATGAAGGTAGATAGGAAAATACAGTATGTAACAACGTTCCTTTTGGACACAGTGCAGAGTCAATCAATGCTCTGTCTACAGCAGTTGCTACATCATTCTCCCAATAAGGCTGCATGGGCCAGCTTCTGCTCAAAACTCACTTTCTCTGGTTTTGTTCCAGGTCCATCCAAGATCTTATGTTCTTCCTGAATGAAGAGCAGAGATTATGATAAATCTCTTTCACTGATATTTTTGGGGGCTCCAGCTTCACAATATGACCATGAGATACAGGAATGAGGTGTGTTTCAGTATAATAAAAGCATCAAACTCTTTAGGGAAAACTTGCAAGAGACTGAAATAGTGTGTCCTTGTTTACGCACATGTTACCTATGGTTAATAAGAACCCCCCTGGCATTTGGTCTTCATTCTTTTTCTGTTTGTTGGGCCACTTGCTGTCATGAAAAGCAAATGTAAAAGATTATCATGGACTTAACTGATAGTGTAATCAGAAGAATATACCTAGTTTGAACACTACCCCTCTGCAGAGGGAGAATGGGTGGATGAGACATACAACTGCTATTCCAGTGAGGATCAAATGGGCACCAAATTTTCATTTTCACCTGAAAGGAGACTTACAGAGGGCAACGATTTCCAAGTCAATATCCATTAAGCAAAAGAAATCAGTATACAATGACCATTTCGTAGAACAGCCCAGGTTCAAGGGACCTCGAAAGATCACCAGGTCCAACCTTTTGTTCTAGTGTGAAGGCTGACAGGAAAAAAAGCATAATGGAAATTCTTTGTTAACTCCAAGTATTTGTCCTGTATCCAGAAAATGTTGAAAGAATGGATTATTTCAAAGATTCACATAGCTGGCAATGCATTTCAGGACTTCTTTGCTAGGTTCGCTTTTACAAAAATATACACAAAAGAATCTCTTATAGTACYGGGGACTGTTAGTGTTAAGAGCCCAAACCTGAGCAACAGAGTTTGCCAACTGTATCAGTTTCTGCCATCCTCACCTCTCCCACCTCCATTCTTTCACCATGAGAAATGTCCTGTAAGGTGTTTTTTTGTTAAATACAAGCGTTTATTATTATATTTCATATATATTTCAAAACTAAAGACTAAGGAAACTGGAAATATAAGGATGAATACTGCTTTTTACTCCCTTATGTAATTCTAGCATCTCTTTTTGTTTTGACATTAAAACAAGTCTCCTGAGTAGAAACTGAATGCTATACTAGCAAGATGCCATTTTTAGGAAGAATTTATAAAGCATTGTTCAGGTAACCGGCTCTCCAAATCTCCTTTGTGTGAGCATTGTGTGAGAAAGCACTGGAGTAGCAAGCAGAAAGTAAAGTAAATCTTCTCCATCCTTCTTTAAGAAAAATTCTGAGAACTGTGCAAACTCCTTGACTTATGTGAACTGCATTTTGCAGATTATTCAATTACTCTGATCTGTCAGCATAGTTTAGGTATAATTTGAGGTCTGGGAAGAGATCAGTGCTTGCTGTTCAGCCTTGCATTGCCTTGTGTGTGAAAGAGGATTTCTTTATATCTGGAAACCTTAGGTTAAAAATAAAAATTCATTCAGTTCAAAATAAAAATTCAATGTGTTTTTGTTCTAGATAGAAGTATGTTGTTTTCTTTGTGTTTTAAGGGCAGGTTGAACTAAAGCAGTGTGTGATGAATTCTACACAAAGATGTTTCTCAACAATTGAGCTAGGTCTTTTCCTAGGTGTATCATGGAGCACTACATACTTGTGGGCAAATCTTATACTTCCTCATGCAAAGCTTTTCCTAGAAAGTATTTTAAAGTAAACARGCTGCTTTCTCTCTCCTTTCTACCCCTATGGCTTTCTTCTGATAAATCTTTTCAAAATTTTTTTAGAGCAGGAGAGATCTAAAATGTGCAAATATGTCAGGATAGCACACCCCTAGGAAGAAACCCCTGAAACAGCATTGCAGAACGTGGTTTCGGTTGGTGTGAAACAGTACTGTATGTGTGTATAAGAGGTGGGCTAGCACAGAGTGGCTGGGAGGGGGGTTACTTGCAAATCTTGTCCGCTCATTGTCTTGTGTGCTTCAGTTCTGGGCCTCACAGGGATATGGGCAGGAGGACAGGTAGAAGCAGAAGAGGGGTGATGGGTCTTTGCAGGGACTTGAATTTCAGCACCTGGGTTGCTGCTGAGCTCATAGGAAAGGAGGGATCGATGGGAGGGGTGTTTGCCAAGCACTTCAACTCGCTGGCTGTGAGAAAGAGAATGGCCGTGGCTGTCGGCTGCTTCTTGTGCGAACACACCAGGTGATATGAAGGTATAATCTGGGTGAGAGACTTAGCTTACCTCCCTGCAGACTTTGTGAATCGCTAGGACCAGCAATCAGTGATGGTGGTCTGAGGCGCCTGGAGGAGCACAGCTCAAGTTCTGGATTCACCTTTTCAGTGAGCTAGAGAATTTTGCATGTGGAGAAAAGTTGTTTTAAAGCGCTGTTTGAAGGTTGCCTTTGGCTTACATGATACAATACGCTAACGTGCACATTGGCTCCCTGACATGTAAGACCAACGTTTATTCTAATTTTATTTGCTTTCAGGAAGTGCATGCAAGATTTAATCAACACAGACCCGTCTTACCAGTAAAATAAATGGGATGAGACATACAATAGGCAGAAAGAAAAAAAATGAGCAGTTGCTCCTTCTTTGCCCAAGAGTCATTCATAAATTCTGTCCCAGATGCAATTTTCCACTTGCTTCTTTTAAAACCTTGAAGTACAGATTAAAAAACCTGATACTTCTACCCTTTGATTCCTCAAGGACTGGTGTGATTATCTTATTATTGACTAGAAATTAATTGTAGCTTTTCGTCCCGGTTTGGACTGCAAAGTCAAGCTGTGATTCTGTTTTCTGAGAGTCGTTGCTAGAGTAGACCATCAATAGGCTAGCCTAAAAGATGATCACTTAGCTATGAACTCTCTTCCCTCTTTTTCACTACTTTCCTTGCCTTCTTCCTTTTGTTGGATTTAAATGTTTGTGATTTTCACCTCTTTATCCATCATAGCACACCATTGACTGCATAATACACTTTTATTAAGCTGCCCTCTTTCTGTGAAATAAATGCCAGTAATAATCAGTCAATCATTCAATCCATATGAATGTGGAATTTAGATGTGGCTGTTTGAATTGGGTTTATAATATACCATTTCTTGGTACAGCATGTTCTTTGATAGTATTCTTTTAAATGACTGTTTCCAACTGCACTTGAAAGCACCTATGAAAGGAATTGTTTGTGAAGCCGTACTTAGTTTAAATCTCCTTCTCTTTTCTTCAGCATTTTTGTCTGTATTTCATTTCTATGCAAATTGTATCTTTGTGAGTTAGTAAAATTTTACAAACGAGTTGAAATGCAGCTATGGAATGAATTATCGGAGAAAATTTGGAAAATATGCTTATGAAAGGAAAACTGAGGAAAACATTTAAATCTAATTGTGTATTATTCAAAGAGAATTTCAGAGCAGCTCTTAGGCAAATATTACACAAATGTATACCTATATTAAATGATTAATTTACCACAGGTAATATACTTGAAGGCTCAGGGACTATTTTTCCATTAGCCTGTGCATGTAGCCCTTCTCAGCTGAAATACAGCCTAGGAACACAAATGTGCTTAACTCACTCATGGGGAATTGCAGAGGAGGAATTGTGAATGTAATGCTTGTAAACAGCTAGAGAGCAATGGCAGTCACTACCAACTGTCCCAGTGCTTCGTTTCCATTAGAGTGACAGTGACTGAGTTTAACCTTGCAGGGAGTCAATCCTTGATGACCAAGAATAATTCTGTATCCTCCCAAGTATAAAACATCCAATCCCTCTAAATTCATTAACAGCAACTGGCAGATCTACTGTGAATACTCTGAGTAACTACCAGATTCTCAGCAATCGATCTCCAAAATGGGAGACTTGATAGCTGCGCATTTGTCAGTCAAGAATAATTTCCGTGATTTGTGCCTCCATGAGATATCTGCTTCCCCTCATGAGACAGGCTGGCTTTGTGAATAGTTTCATCCCTTGTTTCAACATTCACCTAGGAAGGATGTGGGCTGAAATGCAGAGGCAAGGGGACTAAAGGACCTTCAGTACTTTCAGAGCCTCCATGGGAGAGAGGAGCTGAAGTCCAACCCAAAGGTTGTGCTGGTGTCTCCAGAGTCCAGGAGATAGTGTAGCAAAGCTCAATGCAAGATTTTTTTTTAATATATTAAAAAAAGCTAATTCTACTCATGCTTGCCTATTCACAAGTACTGAGCTGCATGTCCAGAGAGTCTGGCTAGGGCAGAGGATGAGCGGTGCCAGTTATCTCCCCCTCTCCATATCTCCTGGGTTCTTCAGCACATGGTCAACAAGTTGAGGTGACCAGGATGTGCCTTTTAAGAGCTGACAGTGATTGTGGTCTTTTGGGACATCCTGACCCACTTATGTGAGTCATTAGGATTTATTCCCTTTTAGCTCCTTATCTGTGTGTGTCTTAACACTCCAGTCCTGTCCATTATCTTTCTGTCATCATCTCATCATGCAGACTGTCTTTTGTTTAAGTCTGGGTGCTTTCTCCATCTGGGTGTCCCGGGAAGCTGTGTGTCTGGGTGCTGGGAACTTGCAGATCTGCTAACCTGGGTGCTATCAACACCTGCCATTCTTATAGCCCTACTTCTGGTTTTCCTTCTGGTGCTTCCACACCCAGACATGCCCATTCATTCTCCATTCATACCAATCTTAATATTTTTATTACAAATCTCTGTTTTCATGGATGGGTTTAATCAGTTTGGGTTTCTGCACCCAGCAGAATGTCTCCTCACTCCTTATAGATCGACAGCGATAGCCCTTTGCTTCTGTGGAGCAAATACACTCAAACAAACAATATTTTCTGAAGTACCCATGTAACTAGGGTCAAGATTCAGTAGAACACATAGGGACATATAAAATGAAATGCAGGTAGATTTAAGGCATTGAAATCTAATGTTGCAACCCAAGCTCCCTCTTCTTAGCAGCCCGCTCAACCTGAAGGTTTATCTGGTGCCTCCCAGCTTGAATCCCAAGTTCCTTGTGGAGATCCCCAGTTCAAGCAGACAGGTGATTAGCCTGTGATTAGCCTAATATTGCTGAAGGTCTATCAGCTACTGTACGTGCCCTTGAAGGACCCAGTCTTCAAGAAACAAGCCTGTGCAACGCATGCTGGGAGAACTCAGCCCTGTTTGAAAACCTACAGCAAGAAATTCTGCCTTGAGGGGCTGGTTTGGAGGTGTTTAGGTTGCTGCTTGGAGGCTCCCAGCTCAGCCTGTGTCCTCCAAAGGGAACTGTGGTGCCAAACAAGGCATTCTGGCTCACACTTCAGGGGCCAGGTACCCTATGCTGGGCATCCTCGTGAAGCAGTAATGATGCCTGCAATGCCCTCCCTAAAAAACCTGTGCCTCTGCTCTGCAGTGAAGTCTGTCTATTTATGAATTGTTGTTGACTGTAGGAATGCTTATATTGAGTAAAGATGACACGAAGCTTACGCATTCCTCTTATTTAATCAGACACAGTAGTGCTCCTCAGCTGTTGATCTAACATGGTATTTTACATACTTCTAAATGGATGACAAAGGAAATTTAATCTTTAATTTGAATCTCCATCAAGGATATCTTACATTATAAGCTAGCAACGAGGTTTCTGTAATGCAGAATAGAGGGTTACATTTGTGTGTGTGTTTGGGTTTTTTCTATAGTACTTTCTGGTATTATGGATATGAAAAAAAGCTCATGTTTCTGTACTGAATGCATACATTTGTACATAGAGTATAGTAGTTATGTGATAAATACAATGCATAGTAGCTTGTAGGTATCACATCCTGTGTTAATTTCCAGTGCTCTCAAAAAACTAAGGGGATTCGTTGGTTTGATGCAATTCAATAAAATTATGAAAATTAATGGAGTGTTCAAATAGTACTAGTAGCCAAATTCAGACAAAATTTTTCAGGACAGTAAAAGGTAGGATTCATCCTCTTTAATTTTAGTAATCTTAAATTAGATGTCAAAGTCCAACTAGTCTTCAAGSTTTCATGTATTACGTGTTTAGATATAGGCATCTCTAACTGAATTGGGATGGAAGATTATAAAATTACAGATGGTCCAGAAAGATGACAAGGCAATTATTATTCACTATTTTTCACAAAAGAAGGGCTATGGAGCACATAACTGAATCAACATCATGTCTTTAAAACAAACATGGTGTATAATTAAATCATGTAACATGTTGTCACAGGATGCAGTAAAATCAAAAATATAAATTTATTTAAAAAGATGTAGAGAAGTTCAAGGATAGGTCTGTCGCTGGGTTATTGAAAGTAGTTATTTGACTGTGACCCTTGCCTTGGGAAATCCCTGCACTCCTCAAGGAGACTGGGAGTATATACTGGGGACAAATATTTCCAGCTACTGGATAACATCTGAAACAGGATATTATTCTGAATGGACTTTTGCCCTGATCAGTTTTGGGGTTTTATCTTCCTTTTGTCTCCTTAGGACTAAAAAGCATCACTGAAGTAACACTACAGTAATACTGGGTAATCTCAGCATGCTGTATCTCTGTCAAGATTTTTGTAAGCGTTGTGTTGCAAGAACAATTTATCAGAACAGTTTTAAAGGGCACAGTAAGACAGTTCTGAGTTTGTTTTTCCAAGGGAGCTCATGACAGGAAGAGCAAAAGTTTACTTCTTCAGACACAATGGTACTCATATTCAGAATTTAAAGGAAGTTTTGTGAGTTAAGTTGGAAAAAATAAAAATTATTCTTGATTTTAAGAGTGTGTGCATAAAAATCTAATTTTAGTATTGGGAATGCTTCAGGTAGTGGGTTTGGATTTATTGGTGCAATAAGAATGGCAGAGAAGGGAAAAATGCTGGGTTTTTGATTCGTGTTTCTTGAAGGAGAGAGAGCTTTCCTGAACTTTTCAATGGGAACTTCTACAGGAGTGTGCTTCCAAGGGGACTGAACTCCTTCAAGGCTGAAGAAAGCCTGGAAGCTTCACCTCTTATTTCTTGGCAAGAGTTGTAAGTATAGGGTTTCTGTACGGAATAAAGTAATTTCTTCCTCTTGCACAGAGTTTAAGTAAATCCACTTGGAAGAACTTGGCAATTCAAAATCAGGTTGTGACTAGCTGGTGGTCTTACGCTGGCTATGTACTTGTTGGCAGTGACTCTGTATTCATGTGTAGCCAAGACAGAAGCATCTGTTCCTATTGTGTCTTATCCTTTCCATCCTTCATGTTCTTCCATGTTACCTTTCTGCACAGAATATCTTCCATTTGGTGTAGATTGAGCTAGGACCTCCCAGACTTGTGGGTTGTACGCCGCGATGCAATTTGTCTTTCACAGCTTGGTCTGTCCTGTCTGAGGTTCTGTGTTCTTTGCCTAGCAACTTAATAAAGCAGAAGCACTTCTGGCATGATGTTCTCCTGCAAGCAGAGGCAAGGCAAGGCATGGAACTGGGCCAGGAGCTGTTTCAGCCTTTGGTGTTGGTGTGAGTGAATATGTAGCCCAGAAAGGGTCATTCTACAGGCCTCTGTGGAACAGAAAAGGAAGGTTTGGAGGGGTCAACCAGCATGCAAAGCTCCAGCATGGTGCATTATGCTAGGCATTTCGGGGAGCTCTGATTTTCATATTTGGACAAAAGCACTCTTTGTTTCCCACCTAGTAATACGCATGATAGTCTGTCCGCTGTTAATTTGGGAGACCTAGCCTTTTTTTGTCCTGCCTGGACTTATGAATTGAGTGTATGTGGCAGAAAAATATGTAATTGTACATTGGGCATGTGACTATAGCTTCAGTTTGGCTGACTGAAAGAGAGATGAGGTAGGTTGAGCTGTTTTGAAACCACTGTGTTATTTCCATTCACACTGTTGATTCCTGAACAAGATATGCAGGTGAGTCAGGAAAAGTCTTATGAAGCTTACAAGCTAAAAGAAGAGCCTTTGAGAGGAATATCTTGTGTGCACAGTCCTTGGTGTCTTGCTTTGGAACAGGAAGTCTTGAAAGGGAGCAAAGTCACGCACATCCCGTCCTGCACGTTCCAAGGTATGAACTGAAGATTTTGCTTCTTTTTCTTTCTTGCTCCTAAATATTTACACAGAAATGGATGGAATAGCAGGCTAACAGGCTAAAAGTCTGCTGAACTTTGGCTACTACAGTCTGAGTAGTTCTCTCTGTGATTGCCACCCTCTGGTCTAACATGCTGACAGAGTCTGTGTCTTCAATCTTTCCCTCCCTTCTGAGGCATCTGACTTTGGGGGACAGTGCTACCCTGCTACATACTTTACGTTTGTATGAGGGAAAAATCCAGAATGGCTGGATAATCTATACTGTTAGAGGAAAATATACCATGCCAGACAGACAGACACGCCTGGCTCCCAGACCATTTCACCTACTCACAGGTACCTTGCTTTGCTCACACACTCACCAGCACACCCACACTCACTGCAGCTGCTGCCACCACGGACACATGGGCCCCTGTGACCCCAGGTCCTGCTCTGGTTGCTGCACTCAGACCCCATAACACACACGCACACAGAAAACAGAAAGCTCTCACCCGGGAAAAGAGAAAGGAATTTAATTAGGGAATAGGACAGACGTCACTGATTAGGCAAAGATCACGGCCAGACAAGTTACTGACCAGTTCCCTATTTACATGCATCCAGCCCTTCTTATCTGCTTATCCCTCTGTTTTCCCACACTTGTTCCTCCCAAAATCCCCTAGATGCCTCCCTTCTCCACCTTTGGTTCCTGCCCTAARCATCCCATAGTAATTCCTGGATAATCCCAAACTGCTCTTTCCCTGCATCTCATAATGTGTCCTAACCCTAGGCAGCAACTTGCCTTAGTCAAAAAGGTGATGTGGAGAGCTGCTCCTGATGACTCATCGTGGTGGGCTCCATGCCTGGACACCTGGGCTGGTGGCTCTGCTGGGACAAGCCTGGGAGGGGCCCGGACAGGGTGTCTGTTCTTGGGAGCGCTTAACTCGGGATCCCTGCCTGCTATTGCTCTCTGTTTTCCTTTGTGGGAGCTTTTATCACATAACCTAACATATAACACTTTTCTGTGCAGCAGAAAAAAATGGAAAGGCTTTTTTTTTCCACTTCCTGCATTGCAGGAAGGGAAGTTGCAACTTCAAGTCTATGTAGTTGTCTAGCCAGTCTGTTCTGCAGCTGCCGTGTTCCAGTTTCTCCACGTGCGACCATTGCACAGACTCTAGGTACTATAGGTCATGCTGTGTATGCAGAGTGGGACAGGTCAAAGACATTCTTGCTAGTAATATAATTACAAAGAGCGTTGACACCAGAGTATGTGAACATCTCAGAATGGAAATGAAAACTTTTGCTCCAGGCCCCCAGCAGAGTGCCGTTCATCCAAACAGCTGCTCTTTTCCTGAGAAATGGATATGGAGATCGATAACTTGATTTAATATTCTTAGGAAAATATTCAGACTTTGTTCTTCTTAGAAGCATCATGGTCAGTTTAGTGTTCCTGGAATTTGGACATGTAGGATTTCTTATATTGCTCCACAGAGAAGGATTAACGGGCTGGCCAAGGTTGCTTGGGGAATCCTTTCCTTTGCCATCTTCATGGAGGTAACTTTGCAAAAGTGGAAATTCCAGTTACCTCTTCTCAGTGTTGGGTCTTGCTGATATCACACCGCGCTTCTACCAGACTACTTGAGGCCTACGTCTGGCCAGCTGGCAGCATGCTGGGAGGACGAGTGATTGATTCAAGTGTGCTGGGGATGTGCATAGTACGGAAAAAAAGAGTGATGGCAGCACTGCTAGTTCAGATGGATTTGTCCCCAGAATGAGACCAAAACCATGGCACGTTCTTGCTGCAGAGGCTTGAATAGAGTCTCTCTCTTCACAATGGCTGAAAGATAAATTCAGACTAAAAGTAAGGGCACAATGAAGGAATCTCTAGCAGCATAGAAAATTAACCATTGTTATAATTTATCAAGGGTAGCAATGCCCTTCATTGCACAAACTTCAACTCAAGATGAATTCAGGCAAATGTTCCAGTTCAAGAAAGGTTTTTGAGCTTGAAATAACAAATACAGGGAAAATCTTACAGCGTGCATAATGCACAAGGTTAGACTAGATGATTATTTTTGCCCTTCAAGTCTGTGGGTTTCATGCAGTTCCTGTCTGCAAGAAAAGGAGCCTTGTTAATGTGTGCTAAAGGTGTAGGGTATCTAAAGTGAGCACATGTGCAAATGGGAAGGTTGTGATGGGAAATAGGAAGACTGTTTTCCGTAATGGTTATGGGGTGGTAAAACAGCAGCTGGTCTTTTCTGTGCTAGGATATTAAGACACATTATAAGTACACCTTTCTCTATTAGCAAAGATAAAACTACACAAATTGCATAAWGAGGAAGCTAATGCAGTGTTGCAATGAACAAATGCCAAGTGAAGGGAGAGAGAGAAAAGCAATAGAAAAGAGGTCTACAGACCAGAAGGGGGTTTAGGATAGTGGAAAGGGGTAGAAAGGAAGAAGCGGTGACTGTGCTTTTAAAAAGGATGAACCTCTCTGATACAGTGTGGGACTTGTTTGTGCAGAGTCTCAATCGCTAAGGAGAATTGGATCGCCTTTCTTTAAAATTTCTTTTTTTTTTTTTTTTTTTTTTTTACTTCAGAGCGTCGTTTAAGATTCACATGCCTGGTACATCACACATACCTACCCAAGTGCCTTTCTCCATGAGAAAAATTGTATCTTTCATCAAGGTAATGTATTTTTTTTAAACTGTCAGAATCATTCCGATGAAATGCATGAAGAAATCAATAGCAGAATTGTATTAAAGAAAAACCACAGCTTTGCTCACAGTTAAAGGTTTCAAGTTCAATAACGTTGGACTTTAAAGAGAAGGAAAGAAATGTCCTTCATTTTTACTATAATGCACTTAATGCACCATACAGAGAAGAATAGAACTGCTGTCCAATAGACCCTTTGTGTTTTCCTCAACCTTTGCTATCAGCTTCCTTTTCCATTTCTTTCTAATTCTCCTTGTTCATTTTCAAAAAAGACCCCTCCACCGCAAACAAAGCTAATTCCTTCCAGTGGCCCTGCACCAGATATCCCCGCATCCTGTCACAAACAATATCCGTGATGTTTAGAGAACTATCTTTTATTTTGAAATATCGGTAGAAAAGGTATTCCTGGTTCTGCTCTTTCCGAGATAATGCAAAGAAAGATAAAAGAGTGGGCTAGTGACATAATGAGTACATTTTTTTCAAACATACCTGTTCTCAGTATGTTAAGACACAGTGAGGAGAAGAACCAGATAAGCAAGGCGTAACTGCCTGCCTTGTGTCACAAATAAGACTAGTTATTTTCTATAGAAAATATAGAAAATCCTCTACAGAGGATTATTTTCTTGGGGGATCCTTTTCTGTCAGAAATGCACGACTGGCCCAAAACAGCTGCTGTTGTTTGGAACTATTCTTAACTACCTAGCTACTGTTCATGGCTATAGCTTAGGTATGTTGTCCTCAGTATTTGTCTCTTTTGGTGTCTCTAAGTCGTCTTCTTCCATTTAAATCTACTTCAGGCAGTCATTTATCACAACCTTCCTTTGAACGGAGCTCGCTTTTTTCCTTGCTGTCTTCGAATATTCCTCCCACCGACAGCTAGTCTTTCTTTACATTCTTTTTACATTACTTTGCGTGGGTTTTTCTGCCAGCTAACTCTCACAGAGAGTTTTGCTTTCTGATTTTAAATAGCATTTCTAATAAATAGTATTTACTTTTCTAAAGTAAATACTTACCTTTCTGGTGAGGGAGAGAGGATTTCTGCCGAGGAAGGGACAATTGCCTGTATCCTTACAAAGTCTTAAACTGGGTTTTAGGTTCACGTGATCCGACCATCTCTGTGGTAACAAAAATGCATAGCGGGTTATGTATGCTTCCCTGTCCCACTCTAATTGAAAAGGTGGTTACTTTCTACCAGTAACAAACTGTGATCCAGTTTCCACCTGCAAATCAGAGTCTCTGTGAATACTTACAAAAACGTGAATGTGATTAAGGACCTGATGTCCTGGGAGGCCATGGCCAATAACACTGACTGATAGTACAGCCTTGTCTCCTCCTGCTCCCGTGCGCGTTAGTATCTGCTTTGGGCTGTTCACTCCCCATGCCAGAGGGTGGTTTCTGTCTGACGTAACGGCCTCCACGTCAATCAGCAGTTTTCCTACCTCCTGCAGTAGTGCAAACAGCAATGACAAGGTACTTCTTAGCTCTTTTTTTCAAAGATCCCATCAAAATGGCCCTCCTCTCAGGGGAGGAAAAAAAAAAAGGTGCTGATGAACACTTATTTACCCCCTCACATGCACAATGCTAGTGCTTTTAGCCAGTCTGTACCAGCTTCTTAGTGTTTCTTCTCTCTTCTTCATGGACTTAGACTGGGTAGAGGTCTTTGGTCTCTGCCTGAGATTCCCAAACCGGTGAGCAAGGGAGCAGCCGTGCTGGCTGAAAGCTGCTGGAAGGCTCAGCTGTGGGAGGAATAAAAAATTTGAGAGGATGTTTGATTTAGGTTAGGGGCAAGTCTAAGGCCTTTCTTAGGGAGCAGAGGAAAAAAAAAAAAAAAAGGGTGGGAATAACAAAAAGTCAATACATTAATTAATCTGAATTAAATTTGTCTGATCCTAGCTGAAATGGAGATGGTATAAAAAAAAGTAAATGAAGCTGTAGTTTGAAGTTCTGCAGTACCTATCCCTCCCCCTTTACCTCTGGGAGGCCTCTGTGGTCTCCCGTATGTAACTTTCTTCTCTTCTCTAAGGCGTTTCTTACCTCTTGGCTGCTGAAGTGCAAGGTGACCTGTGACCTGGGAGAGCAGAAGGGGGACTGACACTGCTTTGGCCTGCACTTGTAAAGCAATGATAAAACAGCAAGCCCATCTTTAAAATGACAGGGATCGCCTAGTACGGCCGGTTCAAACAGTTTAAAATGGACGGTGTCACCTCCTTTTGGAAAAGGACACAGTTTTTCCGTATTGGCCAAATAGTGATTTTACTAGTCAAGTTCTGACAGGTCAGGCACTTTAGCTTTTTTTTTTTTTTGCGAGGTAAGGGCGGCTTTCACAGCCCCGGTTTGCGCCCAGAGATGCTTATTCCCCCTCTCTCCGGTGTTAGGGCACTGCACTCTCACCACAGTCACTWAAGTGACAGGAGGTGAAGGGAAAAGGAGGGTTGGGACCTGCAGGGAGAGTCAAAGCACAGCCTTTGCTCGGAGGGGAGGGTGTGATGGGAGAGGGTTTAAGGCTGCTGCTGAAGTTAGACCTGATGAGGAGGGAAACACTGAAAGGGTCTATAGCAAAGGCCTGTGGAAAGATGAAATGGAAGGAGGAATAGGTCCGGGGCAGGGTAGTGTCTGCTAGAAACCCTCTGTTGGTATTGCTCTTCTGTGTGCTTAGRGGCATCCTGATCATGTTTTGTCAAAGGATGAAAGCATGGGAGGGATGACTCTATATCAGTCTTGTGGGAAGATGAATGAGGAAAACCTGGTAGAGGCAAGGTCATTTGCTTTAAACATCTCTTGTACTTAACTGGTGGCTTGGCAGCTTCCCTTGCTTTCCCTATGCAACGCTCTAACGAAATGGTATGGACAAGTCCTGGGGCTATTTCCCTACTTACTGTTGTCCTGGCAGAGMGCTTAATGCATCTCCATGACCATTGCATTCAAAGACATCTCCCTGCTCCACAACGTCAGGCTCTTGTGTATCTTGAGGGACTGAATCCATCGTGGGTTTCCACCTCCACTCACTCTTTTACACAAATAAACTGTCAGCTGGTTTAGCGCCATGTCAAACATTGCCACATCTCTGCAGTATGGGCTTCACAACAGGCGGCAGCAGGCTTGTTTGCTGCTGGTTTGCGCGGTGCCTTGTGTGAAGGAGGTTTTCACACCTGCCCTGAATGCTACCTGTCCTGAACRACGATAGTAAATATTAACAAATGGGAGAAGGGGCCGGGTGCAGCCATTACCAGGAGGGTCCAAACGCTGTGTCGGCTCAGCCTGGTATGGTAACGTATTAAAATACTGTCTATTTGTAAGACTTCCCTAGTCTGTCAGATCTTCTATGTTTAAAAAATGTGGGATTAGAGACAAAAGATATTTTCGGAAAGCATCTGCTGTAAACAAAAATGTGCACATGTGCGTGACTGCATATAATAGAGACACACAAACAAATTATGAGAGTACTGCAAAACTGGCTAGATTTTGTGTGTGGATATATATGGAGACCACTTTCATAGTCTGCATGTGCACACATACACACATTTAAATACTTTATGCAACGGTATGAGATCTCTCTTGATGCTCAGTACTTTTCTGATCTTCAGTAGCTTTTTCACACAGAAATGGTGCCAAGAATATAAGAATTTGTGGTAAAAATTGTGTCCCTGGGTTGTGGTATTGTACAGGTGCTCTTAACGCCTTGATGTGCCAACAGGCCTCRTGAATAGGAACTGGAATTGCTGTATCTGGACAAGTATTTTTCACTAGTTACAGTATACTTCCCTAAATACTATTATTTTTCAGAATGTAAGTGGTTGTAGCCTTCCTCTCTCTACTCAGGCATACCTACGTAAGCATATAATATTCTCAATGTTTTATGGGTATTAAAACACTATGGAATTAGAACTTTTTGAATTTGAAAACTATTTGAGTAATTGTTCATGGTTGATGCCATTCTTTTTTTCTTTCTTTTTTTTTCTTGGTCCAGACACAAAATTCTCCTGTTTCCCCCACATCAGTTTGCCAGCGTTTGGTTGTGTCTCAAAGGAATGCATAGCCATTGGCACCAACTCTTCAGAGAAGTTTCAGGCACAGTAAAAAATAAAATGAAATAATGAAAACACTTGAAGATGTGAGTAGGACAAGACTGTGTAGCAAGTATAGACGTATACTGGAATTTTAAAATACCTCTTTGTACTCAGCTTCTGTGAGTTGACAGTGGTCTGTGTGTACACTGAGTTTTGTAGGGAGCTACCTGACTCTGAGAAATAGCTGTGACAAAACCAAATTGCAGTATGTTACTCAAAATTAGTTCTTTTGATGTACACGCTCTTTCTCTCTGGTGCTGAAGCAGGGGTTTTCAGGCTTCTTTTGCTTTTATAAGCTCTCTAGATATTTTCCAGTGAAAGTAGGCCATACCAAAATTTACAAGAACAGGTTCATTTTTTTTTCCTTAGTTGCATTTCACAAAGGACTTTTGCAGTCTGATCATCCCAGCACAGAAACTCTAACTCACTGAAGTGAGCACCAAGAACCAAACCCCTTTAACCTTTAATGGATGTGGACCTAGATAGGAACCTCAGGAGTAGCATCTGCCTTTAGCAAGAGCTGAACTCTTTCAGCTCTTCAGCGTGAGCTGTGCCCATCCTGCGAGAGAACCAGAAAGGAAGTTCAGATTATTCTGCAATTCCAGGTTTGGGCTGCACTATAGTTATGAGTGACGAACACCCAAAGACAGCCTTTTTTTCCCTGAAATCTATATGAGATTGAGAGGGATGCCTTAAATATGAATCTCTGCTCAGGCCAGGTAACGTTAAAAAGTGCACAATGAATTAAAAGGTAGGAATGTAGCATGAGCCAAGAATTGTTGGTTTACTTGTAAAACTAATTCAGGTTTCAAAGTTCCTGTGTTAGTCAAAGAGCCCCAAATGGGACTTACGGTAGCAACTACAGTTTATTTTCCTCTTTTGCTTTTCAAAGGCTGATGTCAAACCACTGAAAGATGAAAATGAATTAATTGCTTTTTTACTGTAGCTGGGTAAAGACAGAGAAATTGTCTCAGAATCAGTAGTCTTAAATGTGCTGCATTTGAGTCATTCTGATCTGCTGTATGTGAATTTTTTGGGAGACTTCTTAATTTAGTGACTGAGCCAATTCAAATCATAGTGGTAGAGAGGATGCTTTCATAATGCAGCATCCAGGCGCCTTTGGCAAAGTCCATGTACTACCAGTTCAATTCCACTCTTCTATCATACATGTTCTATAAACCATTTTAAAAAAATTAATAATTTTTAAATCTTTTTGTCTGATACAGCAAAACCAATTTGTGCCCTTTATGGTCTGACAGCTTAATTTTTATTTCTTGAAGAAAAAAAAAAATCAAACCCTAAACGCAATCTTGAGTTATACAATTGTTAAAAAGCCTCAGAAATTAGCAAGCAGCTTTTAGAAATGTTTAACTTAAAAACAGCCAGGAAGGGTTTTTTTTTTTTTCTTTTACATTTGTTTAAAAAAAAATTATATTCCCTCAAAATGAGACCTTTGTGCCAAGTTTTATTCTGGAGCACAGCTTTACAGCTGAGCTAAAACCCCCTATAATAGGAGAAAAGTGACAGACCCTTAACTATAGTAGCATGAACAGCACTGCTATAATTCCTGGGTGAACTTTGTCCCTGGATGTGTGTTTTTGGAGTGTGCCGGGGTGACATTCAGCCTCTACATTCATTTTTATGATAATTCAGAGTAAATTGTGGTGCAATAAACTCTTCAAGCCTGTCTTTCTTGTGAAAGCCATGAATCAATCAGCTGCAGGCTTTTTTGGGTCTTTTCAATGTATAGTGATCATTTAGATTTGACATGCATTGTGAGACCTTGGCTTAGCTCCTCTCTATGGTCTGTCATTAATTCCAGCCTTTACTGTTCTGAAGTACAGTGAAGGATGACTGAGAAATCATTGCCCCTCTTCAGCTCTGTTATTGCACAAAATAGCAGCGCAATAATTTTTTGTCAATGTTTTACTCTAAAAGCTTTCTACATCAGTTTTGAAAAGGAAGCAATAAAGCCCATTCAATGGTATGAATAAAAATCCTTTGAGGTTTAGGCGCAGGGCTGCTTTTCTTCAGCTGGTAATCAAATTGGAGCTAAAATGAAATTGAGTTTTCTTATGAAAATAGCCTTTGTTGCTGGGAAGGCTGGTAATTCATAAACAATAACCTGCTCTTTTGTGTGGATAATAATATATTCATGTTCTTTCAATAGGGTAAAAGCCAGACCTAGTGCATTATGGTACAGTAAAAATAGCAGAAGGAGCTTGCTGGAATAATCTTGAAGAAGAAATGTAGCATTCGGTGACTTAAGCTTTCAGCTCCCATCTGAAATTGTACTTTGCTTTTATTTGCGAGCCGGGTTTTAGTTGTTGATTTGTTGCCGCTATACAATATTTGGTTAATTGTGGAAGATCTCAAGCTGTGCTCATCACTGCTCCTGCGAAGGCTGCTGCCAGCTGCTAGAAACAGAGCCTGCTGCTACAGGATGTACACTATTCACAGGAGCAGCCTCTCAGCGCTGATTATCACTGAAGAGTTCCCCGCTCTCCATCACTCTGCGCCCTGCACGCAACCGGACTGCCGAGCACGGGGAGGTAGGCTGCCTGCCCTCTCTTCAGGGTAAGGTTAAAGGCGTGCAGCGGGGCTGCGGAGAGCGCGGTGGGCGAACTTGGCTGGGGATTTTCCAAGCGCTGGTGGGGAAACGGGCTCCCAGCCCCCGGGAGGACGGTGTGGGCTCAGTCACTTTGGAGCTGAGCAGGGGCTGGAGGAGGACGTGAGGGGTAAAGAGTGAGGATTTCCAAGTGCACGGCGAGGTGCTCTTGGAAATGTTGCCTCGGGGTTYGGTGTTTTTTTCTAACCAGCCGGGCGATCCTTTGGAGGTTTGATCCGGCACTGGTGCTTGTTGGCGTTTCGGGGCGTACCTTGTTGTCTCATCTGTGTTTTGTGACTCGATGCTAAAGGTCTCGGTACGGGTGGAGGATGCTCCCCAGATACATTGTGTGAGCAAAGGCAAGGGGCTGGCAGAAAACTCTGGGAGCATGTCCTGTCTGTAGTGACTCTTTTTCTTTGCCTCAGCTCCTGGGGAGTGGAGGGTAAACTTCAGTCTGAGTACCTGAAATTACCTCCCTCCCCCTCCTCTCCATCAGTGTGTGCTTTTAAATTGTTGATAGCTATGATAGTCTCGAGCTCTGAGTGGTGATAAAAAAAACTGCGTGCAGACACAGGCAGGCAAAAATGCTGATTTGGGGTCTGTTTACGTGTAAGATGCAGACTTGATCAGTCTCACCAACACTGAGGTGAGAGGTTGCTTCAGSATCTAGTTTAATTTTGACTAGTCTCCCTGCCTGGGTGACGGGGGTAATACTAAAACCACTGGTCAGAGTGCCCGGGGAGATGCAGCGTGAGACATGATAGCRGGTCAAAACTGTGCCATGACTTGTGGATTTGAGTTGCAGGGGAGGACTAGAGGACAGACCGTGTCTTGCTGGCAATTCGGAAGCAGCTTTGCACAGGGCTTTCTTACAGTGAAAGGGTTTGTAATCCAGACTCTGCAAACCCCACTCTTTTTAACCGAAATAAGGAATGGATTAATACCAGGTGTATGGTTCCCCTTATAAACTTTCCCTAGGCTTCAGAAAAGTTTAAAAAAAAACAAACCAGAGCATACTCTAGGCAGATATAAAGTAAAGGAGAATGTAAAGTGCAAAGACTTACAATGGGGATTATTTTTGAAGTAACATTGAAGTTAGAGCTGTACCATATGCAAGGCTGTCTTGAGGCAGTTGCAGAGGTTTTTATTCGTTTTTAACAGTGAAATTACATGCTTAACAAAAGGAACTTTTAAAGGCACAGTGGTAACTGACAGTCAAAGCAATATATGTCATTATCCAATTAGTACACACAAGTGTGTTTTTATTATTCACTTAACATACCTCTGTGTTTGGCTCTCGGAAAGACGGTGTTTTATTTCTTGAAGTGTTTTAAGACTAGTATGTGTTTTACTGCTGTAATTGGAGTGATATTTTTGCACATTACATGTATTTATATCTTTGTTGCTCACTGGATTAGCTCTGTTTAGAAGGAAATTTCTAAAATGAAAAAATGTTTTTGTGGGTAAATGCTGGTTAGACAAAATGTAGCATGCACTCAATTCCAGTTCTCTTCACAACTGGAAAATCTGCTTTATATTGCACCCAAAGTTGAATTGAGAGAAATAATATTGCTTGTGTCTAAAAGAATGATAACACAACAAAATTTTCAAGTGCATTTGAATGAAAAGTATGTTACCATATAATAGAGCATTGCTTGGTACTTGCTAATATGAGAACAGAGAGTCTATTCAACAGAACCACCCTTTTTGTTTTGTTGAAAAATAAACTATCTAGCAATGTGTTGTTGGCATTTGTTTCATCGGGAGACTAGGTAACTGACGGATGTGGCAGTGATTTTAGCTTTTTAATTACAGGCTTAGCAGAGTTGTGGTACGTTGTATTATCAGAGTTCTTTAGGAGCAAAGATTTCGGTTGTAGTTGGACAGTGCTGTTATCCTAGCACCAAACAGGTCAAATAGGTATAACAAGTTTTCCAAAGAATCCATGTTGTCTACAGCTTTAGAAATAACAGTTTTGCTTCTCTTGCTATATTTAAATAAGATTTAGTGAACGTGTTTGAAGTGGAGTATGTTTCTTATGCTGGATTCACCTTTGTCATGGAAATGCATGCTTTGTTCTGGGATTCATGCAGAAAGGATGCTTCACTTAGGTACACGGTGCTCTAGTGAAGCTCTGGTATGTGCATAAACCTCCATGAAAGCAAACTCAGTCTTTAAATTTCACTAATGTTAGATATTTCCCATACTGATAGCACCAGAGTGGGACAGCTGTATACTAAGGAAAGTATAAGCTTTCCGTGAGAGAACTGCTAGTGCATCTCATGCCCAAGTACTATTCTGTTATTTGGCAGTATTATGAATTATGAATAATTACCCACCACTGAATCACTCTAAGACCTCCAAACTCATTTCTTGGTGCCTATATCAGACTATAATATAAGTAAATATGATGCTTACCAATGTTAACTTTATGTACCACTGTAACTCACAAAAGTAGATCTTGTCAATTGCAATTAGCATTTGTAAGTTCACAAAGGAACACATTTCTAGTCTATGCAGTCATAAATTATATGCCGCTTATTACAACGCACAAATTAAAGTTGTCCACTGTTGGCAAAGTTGGTTGAATGATGCACTGTACATTTGCCTTGAAATTTTAAGTATCTGCTGATGCTGGAGCATAAATTCTTTACTGAGTACGGATTTCCCTACAGATGTAAGGCAAACAAGTTGATTGTAATTATTTTGCAATAAAAAGCAAGTTCCAACCATTGCAGACAATAAGGTAATCGAAAACTCTCAAACCCTGTAGTCAAAAAAACATTGATATAGCCAGGTTTGGCATATTTTACCTAATGAACGCATCCTAACACTGGAAAAAAAAGCTGACCTTTAAGATAAGAAGGTAAGCAAGGTGAATTAAGATTCAAGATTAGTGTAAATAGGAGAACTTTTCAATGTATTTTTGCACATCTACTTTCTCTGTACTAACTGTAATTAAAATTTGCAGCCTTGCTTTTCAAGTATTTTGTGGTCACCTTGGTGGGGTTTGCATCTAGTGTTTTTTTTTTTTTTAAAAGGGTATTCAGTAAAGGCATATCTGGATAATTTATTCGTATTGGAATTCTGGTGTTAGAATAGATCTGATGGCTTTTGAGTGTGTAAAAATAATACTTAAGAAGAAAAACATATTACAGGATCCTTATCAATAACGATGATAATGGAGGTCACAAACTGCAACCCACATCGTGTGGGTGAATGCCTGTAGAGTGCTGTTTCATGGATCTTCCTGCTTTTACTCTTCTGATTCTTGTGTTTGCTTAGACTTTATAGATTTCAGTTAAATGCTGTACTTCTTTATGTAAATTGCATAGATAAAAGTTCAGAGCAGCACAAAGCTTCAATACTTTCATGTCTGTGTCTACTTCAATCCTTGAAAACTAAGAGCTTGTTTACGGGTGACTTTTTATTTTCTACTAGAATATAAGGTTAGCAGATTTCAATTTTTACAGCCTTCTCAGCTTTCAATGCACTCTGCCTTATCAGTGTACTTTACTCCACGTGGTGCATATAAAATGAAAAGCTTCAAGTATTTTTATTAAGACATCCAGGAAGAGCTCTGTAAACAAGGCTTTGCTTTCCAATGCGCAAGCTTTGAATTGTCAGCTGTTACAAACACACTCTTACTTTCTCATTCTGAAATGTGGCCAGAAAAAAGAGCAGATCTCTAATGCGTGTGGTGCCTTCTTAATGTAGCTATTTGAATACCAATATTTTGCTTTGAAATAGGAATCTTCTACTTTATGAGGAGAGCTGGTCCCTCAAGTTTTCTCAGTGCATGTGATGCTCTGAAGGTAACGTTATTTTACAGTGTAATTCAGCTCATTTTACCAAGACTGTTCTTAAAGACAGTTGAAACAGCATCTTTCTGCTTTGAGGCTCTCAAGTACAGTACAAATAAGTCAATAGAAGTAAAATATTTTGCTGGCAGTTGGGTCACGTAAGGGGTTTCAGGAGTTGAAAGAAAGTAGGGGTCCTGCTTCAGTAGCTTTTAGGGGTTCAAAATGGGCTGGAAGTAAGCAGAGGAAAATCAACTAAACAGTGAGCTGAAGCAAAATTCCTCCAATTTGCTGTTACAAATGGGAAACCAAGATCCTAACTCTCCGCTGTCTAGTACTTTGCACTGGGAACAGGTTGCCCAGAGAGGTGGTAGATGCCCCATCCCTGGAATCATTCAAGGTCAGGTTGGATGGGGCTCTGAGCAACCTGATCTGGTTGAAGATGTCCCTGCCCACGGCAGGGGGGTTGGACTAGATGACCTTAAAGGTCCCTTCCAACCCAAACTATTCTATGATTCTCTGGTGATTTCAGAAAGTAGGTAAAAAATGGAGGCTGACATGGCAGCTGCGCTGCGGTTCAAAGGCCAGGGCATCCTCCAGGTTAGATTATAAAATTGGGGTGGGGGTGGAGGAAATGGTGGCTGGGCACAGTAAGTTTCTGGGGCCACGGGCAACCCCACAACACTAGTGGTGTGAATGTAAAAAAAGCACCTGCTGCAACTGTAGCGAGTTTTAAGTCACTTTGCACAGCTGCGAAGAATCGGGCTCAGATATTTAAGGAAGTAAACTCTTGATCAAATGATCTCTCAAAATATTTCCGGCATCATCTCTGATGCCACCGGCCAGAGAGGATACGTGTTGCAAAATCAGACCAATAGTTATTTGGTATATTGAGTACATATATACAGGAGGAAATAGTAATTGGCAGTTCTTTGGAATCTGGAGAAGACTCCCACACAGCATGAAACAGTCAATTTTCGTACTAAATTTACTTGTGCCTTTGTGACAGACCGTATTTTTTTCTTTTTTTTCCATCCATGGAATTTTTTTTCCTCACTGGTTTTCTTACCTCTCTGAAAAAAATTTAATCTTCTCTTAATTTTAGCTTATCATTGCTAAAAGCACTGGTCCTGATTTCCCCAGAGCGTTCCATCACTTACAAATCTCTGTAACTGATTTGAAATCAGATCTATGCCAGTGTGAACATGATGGGAAACACTGGAAAATCAGGTCGGCTCTCAGAGTAAAATGCTAGCTTTGTAAAAGTTTTTCAGATCACCTTTTCTATTGTCAAATGTAAAAGCATTGAAGTTGAACAACTTTTCTGTTTTGCTCCCTAAGCCAGCCATGTTTGCTAGCATTAAGGTAGTCTATAAAAAATTATGTTCCCGCTGCCACACTGAAGCCAATGAAATAGCAGCCATCTCAGAATAATTGGAGCAAAAAGTAACGGATGCACCCACTACATAGTACCATAGCAAAAGGAAAATTTTTAAGATCAGTCATTATTCAGAGTGTTATGGGTTATCATCTTCATGGTCGAGGCTTGATAGCACATCTGAAGTATTAAACAGCCATCCGAAGACACTTAAATAGCCTTTTTCTATACACTGAAGGAAGAGCACAGCTTATCCTTCTACCAATCAGCAAAGACACAAAACTTAGAGAGTTACAAAAATGTAATTTCAGTCTCCCTGGGAAATGGAACATCCAGCTGCAAAGCACTTATATAGTACGTCAAATACTTCATATCACATAGCAGCTAGTAAAGCGTGTCTTGATGTATCTGTTTGAGAGCTGATCTCCAATGTCTCTTTGGAGCTGGTCTTAATCTTTCATCAATGCTTTTCATAGAAGTTTTTAACCATATTGGAAATGTGAAAATGTTGCTTTTGAATCATATTGGAAATGTGACATTATGTTGCTTTAATTGAGAATGTTTAACAAAATCAATACAAACATGCCAATAAATGTTAAAGGATAAAATGGCATTGGACTCTACACTTGCTTTATTAGGCTGTGTTGCAAATACACAAAATGGATAATGGACTACTGATTAACACTTCATAAGCTGACATAACTGTACAGAAACCATTAAAATAATTTGAAAGTTTGTAAGAAGACTGACTGTGATGAGTTTTTAAAACAAATTTCATAGTTTTAACAGGTCTTCAAACCAGAACAGTAGTTTGAATGAGAGTGTACTGCCTGTTCTTTTAAACAAAGCATTGCAGTACTTAAAATCAACTAATACTCTGGTTAGTCTAATAGAATAAGAACATGAGAGYTGAGTTACTCAGAATTAGAGGTATGCATCAGAGACTTTGACATTGCTGGCATTCTTGTCAATCTTGAAATTTGAGTGCAGATGTCCTGGGTTGACTGGATATAGAAAAAGGTCCAGCTGATATGGATCTCCAATCTAGTGAGAACCTTGCCATTTAAGGTCAAATTTGAGGAGTCCAATTTTTGTCTTGTATTTTCTATGAAAGCACATTTTGCTGAAGATTCTGCCTCAATATCTCAACGCTAATCTAATCCAGAACAGATCAGCACTTTTGCGGTACTAAGTGGAAAAAACATCCAACTTTGTAAGTGTCTGAACTTTTATCCTCCTGAAAAACTGTGCTTGAGTCAACTTTTTGATGTCAACCTACTCCAGAGAGCACCAGTACATCACCTTATAGAGATTCTGTCTGGTTGGGTATTTGTAGTGAGACTTGTATGAGTAGGAGAAAGAGGGCATTGATCCTCTTTCAGTATGCTTCTCAACGTTGAATGCAGAGCTTAGAAAGATGAACTTTGCAGTTATTTTTAAAGCTAAAAACAAAGTATTTAATTTAGTAAGGGAGCTTACTATTTGGAACACTGAATTCACGTTGTCCCTAGAGATCAAGCTTTTGTGTGTGTAAAGGCTGCCTTGGATGGCAGCACAGCAAAAGGAAAAATATTGTTCAAAGAAGCGAGGAGTCTTTAAGCTGCAAGGGTCTGTGATTTCGAAATAATGGCCTGTCTGAAAGTAGGGGTGTAGCTGTTTACAGAGAACCTGAACCAAAGGACACGTATGGTGATGAAAGGCTGCTGACAGTTCCATCCAGAAGCCACTGCAGAAATTGGCAATGCTATATGCTCTGTGAACTTTTGCAAACTTCCTGTCATATTCTCGGAGAACATGTCTTTTCATGGGCATTACGCATCACTCGGTGGACGCGCTGTGTGTTTCTAAAAGCTGCCTCTACCTGGTGGGGTCAGATGTGCTCAAGCAGAGTACTCTTCATGATGTTATTCATCATATCAACAACGTGTGGTAGGTAGTGCGGACTTGGGCAGGTAGTCAGTGACATCTTATCACTGCACAGTTTGCGACTTGGAGCTGGCACTGGAAGGGATAAGGAAAGTCCAAAATACCACTGAACAGAGCATGAAAGACTGTTTGGGCTTTATAACACAGGGAGGGGATGTGTCAACTCTGTTTGTGATAGATTAGCTGTATTCATTTTCCACATAACCGGGGGAGGGTGGTAGCTGCTGTACAAAACTGACAGAGAATGAAATCCTTGCATTAGTGGATTTATCTCTGAAGAGAGCATTAGGCTTGTTGTTAGGAAGGATGGATCTAACTGTATCTTTTGTGTTGTAAAAATATATGTGAATCTAAAGCCTCTAAGCTGTTTTCCTTTTTCAGCTTGGGAAAGTCACCGGTGACTATTTTCCTGGGTAATGTTGACAAACAAAAATGCTTTGAGACTAACTGTTCATAAGGGATAGCCCATGGCACAATCATATGTGGTAATAATTTACAGCTGCTCTCATTCCAGACTGGATATGACTTAGAAACCTAAAGATAGAAAGATATTTGTTCAGTTACTAAGCTCTAGCACCGGTCACGTGCTGTAGTGACTCTGTTATCTGGAAACTACATTTCTATTCTGAATGTCCAGGGGACATTATGTTTCCCATGATTTTAATTCTGCGAAAGGGAGAAATATCTGCTAGCTTTATACAATAATGCTTCTCTCAGTAGATGAAGGGCTAATGTCCTACGCTCCATTGAAGCTGATTGTCAAAAGCAGCAACGAGGCCTTGCCAGCTCTTTTTGGTAGTGTGTCACATGGATGCTGACCTTGTGTGGCAGTGGCATTGCATCATCTTTTGCGTTAGGGGCGGGTAGAGGAGACTGGCTGGCTGCAGGGGAATCAGCATTCCCTAGGAGGCCGACGCACACGTGGGTTGTGCAGAACACCACGGTGTGCTCCCCTCCTCGCTAGCACCCTCCCCACCCAGGACCTGCCTTGTGGCATATGGAGGGAAACTACTGCTCATTTACTTTGTGATGGATCCTTAAATGAAGAGAAGAAAATGCTCTCAAGGCTTACTTCTTTTTAAGATTGAGGAAGAAGAGAGGAAAGCACCGAGTGTGTCTCTCTTCCTGTCTGACTTCGACTCTGGGGAAAGGAAAAGCCAGCAAGCATACAGAAAGTGGTCAAAAAGGAAGCAATCGCCTCTCTAAATCAGGACGATCTCCTCCTTTTCCCTTGCTGTCTCTTCTGTTGCTGACTTTAGCTGCTGGCAAGGAAGTTTTGGGATCCTTTAAGCTCCATAGAGATTAGCTTCTTTTTATGCTCTAGCTTCTTGCTTTTAGCAAAGGAAGAGGACAAATTTCCACATTGTTTCTCCCTCCTTTAGATCCTGTTAAGTCTTTCTAGGCCCTTAGGCTATTGACAATCTTGTGCGACTCTGAACTCATGCTGCATCATCTCTAACCCGCTAGGAAGATGCAGTGATTTGGGGCTCTGCAGTCACACTGGCAGAGCATCTTTAGCTTCTTTGATGTATTTGTGGGCATGAGCTTCTGGAGTGTCTTCAGCTGTTCACTGACAGCAAGAAGAGAGCTTTTCCATGTTACTGACTCATGCTCTCACGAAGGATGGAGCTCTGCAAAAGCTGGTTCCTGACTTGTACAGGGCCATGAATCTGTGAGGTACCAGGTTCAGGATCTTTAGCTTACTGACCTGATAAAAAGGCCTTTGTTTCAATGCAGTTACAAGTTAAGCATGCCTACTTTGGGCTCATATTAAGACGCTATTAGGGCTGAAGCACAGTTTAGTACTTCAAGTAAACACTAAGCATGTTTCAGCTGATGCATCTGCTACATCTGCTGGCACACAGGGCTTTGAAATAAATTCAAATAAGAAAGGTGATATATTAAATCAGCTAATACTCTTTTGAATGAACAAAGCAACTGAATGGATTATCTGCAGAAAGTTTAACAGAGAAATTATTTGTGATGTGATCTCTATCAGAAATTGAGCACTAGGGGAAAATCTCTAAATCACTAGTCCTTCAATACTTTCTTTAAGCCTGCTTTTCACAAAAGATGTGTCTAAGCATCAGAAACATCTTTGGATTTCTGCCAAGCTGCCCAGCAGGCACGCCACATGGCCCATGGAAGCAATGGGAAAGTTATGTTTTCTCCATATGCTTATTTTCACTTTTTAGTAAGAGATTCCTGTTATTCCCTAAACACTGTGAAGAATTAAATACAGATGATGATGAACTTAGTGTCAAGGGGGCAGCCTGCTGGTAATGCCATTAAAAATGTTGTGCTTGTTTGAAGCTCACAAGCATAGGAGGGATTATGATCGAGTATATGGGTATTACTGGGTTCCAGCACCTATGTATGTGACACGCTGAAGGTACAGGCATGGTCTCCAATATCTTGTTGCCTATCAGAGAGCCTTCTTGCTCATTACTGGTTGCTGGTAGACACTTCTTCCTCTCCTGACCCTGGGTTACCACATTACCACGTGGTTTGTGAAGCATCTGTGGATACTTACTCTCTAATTGATGTGAAGAATGTGTTGGGAGCTGAGAAACTTATTTAAGATACCTATCTAAGAAAGACAAGATTAAATCTTTAAAATTGTTTTTCAGGTGGCAGCCTTGCCATTTGTCTTAACTGAAGTATGTAAATGAAGTGTCCTAACTGAAGTGTCACAGCCTTAGAGATGTTTCATGTTATGCCAGCAAGTTCTTTTTGCTTTATTGTGGAGTAAAACCTGCTCATGTCTCTTCATTGATTAGTGTGCATTTGTCAATGAAAAATGTTTTCTCCAATGAACCTAGTAACTTTCTGTAATCAAAAATACCTGATGCAAACAGCTAAAGGGCATAAATGCACGTATTTCCTAGCTTGCTCTTGATTGAGACTGGATGCTCTGGTGACCCTCTACTCAGGAGGAAAATGGATTTGGGCAAATGACTCCTATATCAGCTTTATTCTGAGCATAATTTCACAAGGTGTAGCTATCTATTGTTTTCCTCTGTACATTGAAGCTAAGTAGTATTGCCATGTTTTCACGTATATTAGTCTGATGGGGATAACTTTTCAATCATTTCTCTGTGAAATACACATGATGAAACTCAGCAGCAGGCAGAAACAATTACCTGTGGCTTGTGAATGGAGGTGTGTTACAACCGACCGTGGGAATATTCCTGAAATATTCTTATTTTCATCAAGTCGGTGTAAGATTAAACAAAATAAATCACATGATTCAGCAGTGATAGTTTAATAGATGTTGCAATTAGTGATAGCCAGTTTATTAAAATAATTAGTAATCGTAATACATCAGTTGCAAAGATACTACTTTGGGAAGTATAGGTATCCCGTACTCTGTTGTAATTATTAGAGAAAGATAATATCCACACCATCTGAAAGATGGCACTATAAAAAAAAAAATTGAGGAATATGTGAAACTCTCTACCTGAGGTCTTAGTTTCTTTTGGTCTATCTTTATAAACTCCTCCATTTGATTACGACAGGACCTGCAATTTCAAAATAAAAAACAACATGAAATTTAATTTCTTATGCCTGAGTGTTTCAGCAGCTCTTTTCATGAACATTTGAAAATGCAATGTGAACATGTTCTGGAAATGGATATTTGACAGTATTATCTCAAGAATTTGAGTACTTATGTAGTGTGCTGTTAGTTTGGTGTTCTAGAATTGTTAGAAAATTTGGGTTTATGGTTGTAGGCAAATTTTAAAATCATTTCACGCATACAGTAGAGTTTCTGTACAGGTTATCTTTGCTTATAATGGGGTTTTACTTTGATTTTTATAAGAAAGGAAAATTACTACTTGTAACATCTGCTTTCTACCTTTGCACGGTAGCTCATTTGTATTTGGTTTTGACTTATATGAACAGCAGTTGTTAAAATTTAGAAAATGACTTGTGAAAACCATCCATTTACATAGTATTAATTTTAAAATGGAAATGGCTTGATTGTTTGTCTTAATTATTTTTTCAGTAGCAAAAGGAGTTAATTCATTAGGCACATTAAACTTCAGTTCTGCAAACACTTTGCTTGGTTTTCAGCCTGTGAAGAGTCATGATGAGTGATGACTTCTCTTTGTTCAACGCAGGAACCTGTTTGCAAGCCTGATGCCTAATTGCCCACTCTAATGTCTCAGCTGAAGGTAGCAGAAAGTTTGCTCACTGAGGACTGCTGAAATGAAGCTTTCTTTTCCATCATAAGTTTTTAATTTTTTCTGCATATGCAGTATGTTGTAAAGATTAATAAACCTTTCATGGTTTTCTCTGAGGTACCAGTCAGTCTTTTATAAGAAAGGTTTCTCTCAGTCATTCTTCCAGGGAAGTCTCCTTGCCATTAGATGGTAACACATGAGCTGTTTGACTGATGCGTGAAGCAGAGTTCACCTAGAAGAAAAATCATTGTTTCCAGATGCGAAGGATTTTAAAAACTTAGCATTGCAGACAAAATCCCATGAGCCCATGAGCCCTCATCCCTTGCTGGGGCTAATGCAAGGAGAAGTTCTATGCAGAACCCCAAGGCTCTTCATTAACAAAGGGCAATTGCCAGGCATTCACAGTCAGGGTGCCGCATACTCTTATTATGGGGCTAATCTTGAAAATTGGGACTCAAACTGATGAATGTAAATTATCATAAATATTTCATAGAAATATTGTAGATGTTAACTGGAATATTTAAAAGGAATATCGTAAAAAATCATAATTATAGTCAAGACTGCTCTTTTTTTATGAGTTATGACCGTATTCTTATGTTCTTCATTTTGTGTTTAATAGAGCAAGTTGGTAGAACCATTACCACCGTGCTGCTGAGGCCGTCCAGTCAGTAGCTGATGTGTGTGGGAAGACAGAGCTCTGCAGGCCCCCGTGCAGTCTCCAACTGCCTGTACCAAGGCAGGTACTGTTTTTGTCTGTGGTTTGAGAACAGGTTTTAGGGCTCATGAAGGGCCTTAGGGTGGTTTTAGTAAGAAAAGAAGCTTGAAACCACTGTGTAGTGATGAAGGAGGAGGTTTGATGGAACGTATTTTATTGTAAAGCTCTTCCCCTGGTGTTCATCTCTGTTAACTACTGCTCCTTTTAGCTTTTCACAGCTTTTTATGGTGTTGAAAGACTGTTTCACCTGCTTTCAGGTTGAAGTAAGGCTCTAGTGTATTATCTGGTCTATTCTTTCATGAAGTGTGAAAAGTCTTCTCCACCCCTGAGTTTTCAAGCTTAACACTTTAGAGGCATCTAGGACCTCACGTTTCATTTTCTACTTTGTTCTCTGCTTCCCTGGTAGACTTGTCAGAGGTGGGTGATTGACTAGGATTCAGTCTTGGAGGGTATTGATTGCACAGGAGTATGTATGCACTGTATGGAAAGAGAGGAAAAAATAACATGCAAGCAGTGTTATTCTGCTTCTGAGGCATCAAAGATAAAACTGAAGATGGAGGGCTATGCTGAGATGCCATCCTTGCTCCCAGAATGGGAAGAGCTTGGAGAATATGTTATTTAACGCGCTGAATTCTGTATGCTTTGAAGGCTTGACACAAGTCCCTCTTTGTGCACTTCAGTAACTTCTGAGTTGAATGTTTGCTATTGAGGGTTATCTGAAAGGCAGTTTGGTTAGCAAGTCACTGTGCAGGAGCCTCAGGCAGATGGCAGGCAGGTGGTATGATGGGAATCCAAGATGTGAGAAGGCCAGAGCAGTAACTAAGTATGTAGCTACACAAAAAGTCCTCATGTGAGAGAGTGTTGGACTGATCTGTGTGAGCACGAGGTGAACAGATTTATTGTCTAGATAGGCTACGAGAGCCCAGCGAAATAGGAATAAAGTCCAGTCTGATGGAAGGTGAAAACCAGTAGAAAGGCAACTTGACACTGTAATGCTTAAAACTTTATGGCTCACTTCTGTCGCATGCCCAGCTTCACAGTGGAAAAGTGAAGTTTGCAAGGATTGTTTAGAACTTTAGAGGTTAGTGGGGTCCTGTCTCCTTTTCATTGCTAGTGTTGTCTGTGTTTTTTGAGAGGAGTTTGTTTAGCAATGCAATGCTAAGGTTGGTCCGAGGTAAGATACCTTAGAAACCTTTCTATTGCTGAAATGCTGTGATTTGTGTCTGAGGAAATGCCTCACACAGTGCTGTGCTCAGCCTCTCCTCGTATGACTGGTGCTCCAAGCTCTTCATCATCTTTGTGGCTCTTTTCGGTACTCACTCCAGTAAGTCCATGTCCTTCTTGTACTGGGGAGCCCAGCACTGGACCCAGCACTCCAGGTGTGCCTCACGAATGGTGAGGTAGAGGGGAAGGATCACCTCCCATTACCTGCTGACGACACTTCCCCTAATGCAGCCCAGAATATTTTCCAATTTTCCAGAAGTAACAGCAATCCTGAACCATTGGTCCATTACCTGCCAGTGGCTGAAATATTTTCATCACTACAGTGAAGTAATGTTTTAAAAGCTCTTGTGCTCTGCTGCTGCTCCAGGTGCATACAGCTACACAAGCCTGTGTACGGATGCTTATTAGTGTTAGGTGGAAGTGAAAGAGTGGTTAAGCATTGGACCAGGCTGCCCAGGGAAGTGGTTGAGTCACCATCCCTGGGAGTATTTAAAAGACATGTAGATGAGGCGCTTAGGGACATGGTTTAGTGGGCATGGTGGTGCTGGGTTGACGGTTGGACTTGATGATCTTAGAGGTCCTTTCCAACCTTAATGATTCTATGATTCTATGATTCTAAGTATTGTTATGAAGTGAATGTAGTGAGCTTGTACTGGAAGGTGTGCTAAAAGTAGAAAGCTGGTTATCTTTCTCTGTTTATACACAGTAAGACATGAATGCAGGCCATGTCAATGTGTAGCAGCTGCATCTTGTGTGTTATCTCAGACTCCTCTGTGTGGTAGAGAAGCCAGTGATTTTGATTTTTGCTTTCCTGTTCTGATTATATGTTAGTAAAACTTCCAGGAAATCAATGGAGTTACATGGGTGCAAATCACAGATTGCTCAATTGGCMCCTTAGTTCCCACTGAAAGCATCCTTCAAGACCTAGTGCTGTCAGCATTGTAGGATTGAGGGGCTATAGTCAGTCTACCTTAATTTCTTAAACTAAGTCTAAGCACTCGTAATTAAATGTAAGTCTATCTCAAAGAGAGGGACATCAAAGCCAGTTTTGGATTCACCAGAACATACATAGCAGTCCAGCTGCAATAATGAGGCCAGAYGTCTGAAAGAAAATGACCTCCAAGTAGATGTATAGTAAGACTGCCCTGCTGGGAAACTGTGAAACAAGTCCAGTATTTATATGCGAAACAGGTCTTGACTCTATTGACAGTGTTTTGCCACTTCTGGTGCAAAACTGGAAAGTGCAGCTAACATAATTTACAATCATATGATGGAGAGCAATATTTTGAAAGCAGGTTTGCAGCGCTTTGAACTCTGAAAGCATATAGAACAAAGCAACTTTGTAAAAAATTAGGCAGGACTCTTCTGCTGTTGCCATCATTAGGATGTGCTTGCATCAATTCCAGCCTTGCTGCTCAAACATTACAGGCTTTTACATCTAGTTACAGATCTAAAGGTTTTTTAAAGGCTTTGTGTTTTATCAAAACAAAATATACACAGCAGCCATGGGCACATAACGATATCCAAGTGACACTGAGGAGTAACCTGCTGATGCTCCTCAGTGTCTATAAAATATTGAACCCTGAGATCGCCGGACAGTAGCATTTCCTCAAAGCACAGCACGGGTAGCTGCGGGCTTCCTGGAAGCATCCAACAAAGGATGCCCACTTGGGGAAGCATAGAGGGGACGAGCATGTGGTTTGGATCCAACAAATTATGATTGACTTTTCACAGACCTTTAGAAAGGCTAACTGCGGTTTGGAGATCCTTTGCGGGTGTTGCTGTAGTCATGAGCAACCAAGAAGACAGATCTTTTACCCCACAAAGCAAGTGAACTGCACGTAAGAGAAAGACATGAAGAAACAGGAAAATTAAGTTGGAGTGAATGAGAGCTTAGGATAACAATGAATTTTACAGAAAAGCAAAGTTTCCAGCTCACATTTTGCCTAATTGATGCCAGAAGGGAGAGGATGGTTTTAAGGAGGGATTTGTCAGAGGTAGTGCGAGATAAAAAGCCAATAGAGACAATTARGACAGCTTGAAAAAGTGGGGAAGTACTTCAGAAAGAAGGAAGAAAACTGTGTTGACGGTTGGCAATTGCTGACAGGGGTAAGGCAAGGATCAGAGGTGTACTGGGGTACTTCGTGGGTGCTAGCCTTAAAGTAAGAGCCTGTTACTGAAGTGATGGAAGCGAGGGAGCTGGAGGAGTGGATCACAGCARTCAGGATGATGATTTTGAAGCATGGTCTTATTAACAGGGGTGTGAATAGGTTTAGAGAGGCCTGAGGTGACTGATGTCAAGAGCAGGAAGGGGGAAATTCCTGGAACCGGGACAAGAACTAGTACAAAGCAGGAGGGAGAGACTTGAAGGTGTAGATAGTCACCAGATGCAAAGCTCTAGGGACACAGCGAAGGCAGGCTTGGTCCAACTTTAAAATGATGCTGTGTCTGCATAGACAGGCAACCCCTCAAATAAAAGCTCAGGAGGAGGACAGCATACAAAGCATATATACATATATACAAAGCTTGTATACAAAGCAGCAGAGGGACTATGGTAGAGTTCAGGTGATTTCACCAAAGACTGGTAGGGTGGGAGGGGAATTCAGTTGCATTCTCGTAATAACAACTCCAGTATCACTAATGTGAAAGAGAGACAGAGGTCCTCAGCATTGCTTAAGATCAGGAGGCATTATGTTAGCAGAATGGAATTTATGTTAAAAAAGTAAACATATTAAAAACCATGAAATGTTGGTGTTCCATGGTGGTAGGGCTGTATCAGTCCATCAGAAATACAGATGAGGAACCTCACAGCACCACTGTGACACAGTTAAGTATTGCTCCTGCTATAAGTGAAAAAAATGAAAGAAAGGAGCTTAGCACCTCAGCTGAGCAGAGCACTTGGAAAAAGCGTGAATGGTGAAGCAGACTCATTCACTTCAACGACACTGCTTTTTCTTAAAGTTACATAGGGACATAAGTGCCTTGCTGAATTGAAAGCCCAAGGGTAGGGATTAGAACTTGTGTTTTCTTGGCTCTCTGCCTGAGCAAAATTGGTTATGCCACACCGATCCTGAAACACAACTTCTGTTTATATTATTTGCAGAGTGCTGTGGGGAAATGAAAGCTGGTAAGGCATAATTTTATTTGTGTGCTTTGAAATTTTATATTATTATGTATTTCTTGTTGCACTGTAATGAAGCTCTGATTTCCATATTAAAATTAATAAAATGAAAATAACATGAATGCAATATTCCTGCTGAATACACATTGACTAGAGAATGTTTTCATATTATTCCACAGGCATATTTATGACAGCCTATTTCACTGTGTCTTGAGAAGGCTGCAGGTCCAAAGGAACTTTAATCATTCACATTTTGCTTACCCAGTTACGACAGAATTCACACACAATCCACATTTGAATACCACATTTAAACTAAGCAGTAATAGAATAAGTTCCATTGTAATGATGTATAAGCATTTTCAGACTGTTGCCAGCCTATAACGGTGTGTTTATGAAAGCAACAGCACTTACTGGAGAGAAATAATCTGCTGAAGTAGAGCTTATATTTCATAGCTAACAGTCCTTTGTTTTATCACGGATATTGGGCAGAGAACAAGAGCGTCACAGCTTCGATCTGGGTTCAGGTAAGTATATCAAATTCATTCAGATGTGCCTGTACTACTTGGACCTCTCAACKTAGCAAAGACTGAACAGTTTGCAATAAATAATATCAGTGCTCTGTAGGACTTGGCAAACATGCGTTGTGCACACGTGTGTTGTGCATTCAGAAGGGTGGTAGGTTRGAAAGTTATGGTTGTCTATAATCACTGGTTATTCCTGGCGAATGCAGGGATCATGGGTTGTTCCTTACATCCATGCAAAGATATAATAACCTACATTACACTAGCGATGCAGTGTATTAGAGAGCCCTCTGCTCAGTGTCCAATTACATCGGAAGCAGACCAGCAGGAGGAACGGGAGTATCTGTACAGCACGTGGACTGCACCCCCCCTACACCCAGCCTTTGTGCAGTCTCTCCTCTTTCCTCATCTCCCCCCTAAAATGTTCATGGAGTTGCCAGCGGGGAGAGCATTTCACCGGGGGGGAGAGGGAGATGGAGGTTGGATGAAATTTTTCTAGGGCTCCTTGCTTGCTGCCATCCCACTCTCTCATAACATGCACCTTATGTCCCCCAGATAAATGTTTTTTAGGATGGGGAAGTGATCTAGCAGGCCCACATATAAAAGGCATTTCTCAAGAGAGCAATCCCTGCCACGTTGGTGAAACTTCTACCTATGGGATGGGAAAATAGGCATCAGATGCGCAAAGGTGTTTAGTAAAAGCATTTTCCCTCGTCACTCTCGCCTGGCTACCTCCCGTGGGATTTATGACTTTAGAAGCATTATGACAAATGAATCATTGTTTCAGTAGATTTAATTTCAGGGTGCCAAAAGGCCGTCATTTACGTCAACATTTGGTTTTGTTTGGTAGCTCTCTGCTACCGGACATGAAAAAAGCAAGCATCAATGGCAACAATTTGAATATTTTATTAAATGATACAGCAGTCTTCATGGAAAGCTGTTATCACTGACGTTCACAGCGTGGACAGTGTGATGGTACGTGGTGGCGTTTCCTGCCCAAGCTGTTGTGAATACTCTTAATGAAGAAATGTAGCTGGGAGATGTTATTCCTGCTCTGCTTCCACAAATCCAGAAAATATGAGATGAGCAAAGGAGTTGTTTGTTCTCTGTGTCATCAAATAAAACTTCTTCACTTTTCTTCAACTTGTCTATAGCCTTTAATCTGGTCTTTCATGTCAGAGGGAGCTGTTGCTATTGGAAATAGTTTTTCCAACAGATTTTCTGGAGAGGAAACTGTATTTTGGAGTGTATTACCTAAAATAGAACACCATATACTTTTACAGAGGTGTATATATATTATTTGTAATAATAATAAAAAAATCATACTGTAATACTACGATATAATACCATTTCATGATTTTCAGTGTTCTAGTAGTAAGACAACTTTCTGATGAAGCTGCTTCTGTACCCAGTCCATAATACCTCCCAAAGTATAAAAATAAATATGCTTCTAGACTCTCTCCCCCATGCAGTCTTACTGATCCGAAAACATAGTGCCTCTCTTGGTGTTCCTTCACCTTTTAGTTGATTGTACTTTGTTGTCAATAATATTTTCAGTAATTAAATCCTTGCAGGTCTATTCCCTTTTTGAACCCAAAATAAGCTTCAGTTTTCATTATATGAACCCAAGGAGGACTCAGTTATTTGTTCAGAATAATCAAAGTACATTAAATAATTTTAGGTTAATCTTATTTTCAAAAGAAGTGATTTAATGTTAACTGTGAAGACAGCACCACAGAATATAATTTAACTAATCAGCTATACTAAGCTGTACATTTCTCATGTTGCTTTGGTTTATGGCAGTAAAGAAAGTATGTGGGAGATCATGCCAAGCCATTGAAACCTTAAATGGACATCCTAATTGCTTTTCTGAGCTGCCTGCCTGTGTGGAAGAATGCTATAGCTTTACAGTATAACTGTGTAGTTTACTGCTGATTTATGGCAGAGAGAAAAAGATTCATCCTAAAGGCATTGCCAGAAATTACCCCATTTGCCTTTAGAGTCAAACTTTACCTTTCAGTGGAGTGCCGGAAAAAGGTATGTATCTGACTGATTTCTTATCCAYATCACAGAATAAAATTCTGTTTTTGCTTGCGTGTGAAACATTTATTTTGATATTGCAATAAGTATATGGAGGCATGCTGAGGCCTTTGACGCCACTGTCCCTTTCTGTGAAGATTGTTCTGGGTACAGATGATCTTTTTCTTTTATTTTCTGTATGCAGAAAGGGAGGCAGGATGGGTTTCCTTTTGCTACCTCTTATTTGGGAAGGGAAATTAGTTCAAGTGCACTATACTCTCTATTTGATAGTTACTTGAAAGGGCAAACACATTAACGGAGCACTGACACTGAGGTGATGCAGAACCAGAAATGTTCCTCTTGCTTCTCTGCACAGCTCTCAAAAGCAGTGTCAGTCGCTATGGGGAACTATAAAAGGCCATAGCAACACCACGAGAAAATGTTTTTTATTGCAGCTTTGGTGGGAGCTTTTTGTTCCTCTTCCTCTGGCTTTTGAGTCGCACTGGAAGAAGGGTGATGTCAGTGGTTTTTGATGGTGTTGCACAGCACAGATTAATGCTTTCCTCTTTACCTGAATGTGTTTTGCAGCAAATACAGCATTATGGATATGCGTGAACCTCACAGTGCTGAATTAAATACCTGTTTTGGGGAAGACCTGCTGATTTAAATGTTGTCTAGCAGCCATTTGGGCATTAGAATAAATACACTACATTTCTTTTTACAAAAAAATGTGGTAAATAGTTATGGTTTGTAATGATAAATTATTGGTAATTATGGGCAGGATTGTTTTGTAGATAATTACAGGTGGAGTTCATCGCACCCCACTTTAGAGGTCTACCTCTGAGCTAATCGCCCAGAATTTCTTACACCTGTTGTGGAGAAATGGGAAATGGGCACCCAAAGAAAGTAGTTCACTCCACCTATTAGTCTGGGGATGAAAAGAATCATTTTCTCGAGATGCCTGCTTCTCTCCATTGACTGTAGAAGGAGCTGAGGGGATCTCTATCTTCTGGTTGCCTAAATTAGGGCATAGCAACTCCATGCAGTAGCAGTACTCTCCAAACTGATTATCTCAAGAACAGAGAATGATCCTTCACGCGGCTACCTGGCTTTTTAGTGGTAGGTGTCTTGTATCTGGCCACCTTGGAGCATGGCAAGCAAAGCGGGGCAGTACATCTATCTCTACATCCTCATTTAGACCCTGCCGCTCTTGGGGAGCCGTGTGTCTTTCCCAGCACTGCTGGGGTATGCCTCAGCACCAGATTCCTGCCACTGGCCTTTCCCAAATTAATTTGAGGCTTCCTTCCCCGTCCTGTCATACGGTGCCTTAGCCAGCTGGCTGTCAAATTGTGCTGGTTTTCACTCCCTCCTTCTCCACACCTATGTATCGTTAGTGCTTTTGTATCAGTGGAACAGCTTCCATGGGGAATGTTAACAGCGCTGCTGGCCCTTCTGCCAGCAGCCCACCCACCATCACCATGGCACCTTCAGGCGGCTGGGGTGAGTGACAAGCAGGTGTCCCCCACTGAGGACGGGGTCCTCTTCGGACCAGAAAACTATTGTGCAAAGAGCGTGGGGGGGTGGGGCAACGCATCCTCCTTCCTTGCTCAGCCCTCTAATACGTGAGTTTTCTTCTGGAGGTGGAGTTTTAGGCGCCTGTGAAATGTACTGTTTGAGAATTAAGCCATCTCCAGAGATCAGGTGTCCCCAAAATAAGGAAGAAGGTCTTGGATGGACATATCTATATGCCTATTTAACTCTGGCTTTAAGCACTCAGGCTCTTTTGCATATGCTTTGCGCTGAGTGCTTTTCTTCATTTGCAAATACAGTGGGATCACTTAATTAACAAAGGTGGTGTCAAAGAGATGCGAAAACCATAGGGCAAGCTATTTGGCGTTCAAAACTTTGTCTTCAAAATCCCTGACTACAGAGGGTCTTTTAAACATTGCAGAGGCTGGTAGGCATAAATGAAACGGGGCAAGTGTGCGCAAATACTCTACCTGCATGAAATTCAAGTGCAAAACATTGTGCACTGAATTTTCGGGGGAATTTTTTAGTGATGATTAACTTTGTTTTCAGAATTATGTTTGGCTGCTAATTAAGACCCACAGGAACCATGGAAAACTTTGTATCTCTGATTGACAGGAGTGTTAAATCTTTCCCATCGCTATAAAATGTTACAGGTCTAGCATTAAGGAATCAGAATGTAGTTTAATTAGTATTGCGTTCTATGAATACTCTGAAACAGGTCGTTAAACGTTATTATGCACTATGGTTATTTCACCACTCAGCAGAAAGTGCCGAATTGTTATGCTGAAAAAAATACCTTGAGCCACCCGTAACATTTACAAAGATTCATAAGTCACTTTATAATCAAAGTCTCATTTATGTTGCAATGCTATTATTCTAAGTCTTGAGGTGCTTAAAATTTAGTGATACTGCTGTCTGCTTTTCTCCATGGACTGCATTGTGAAAAAAAGCCCAGGATGTCCACTCTGCTCTGATTTCTACTTCTAGGTGACTGTGGAACTTCACATTACTATTTTTTCCAGGTGTTCATTTTAGTCATTTCCATATTAAGACTACACTGAGTTGGATTAATTTAAATAGGCTATGTAGCATGTACAAATCTTGCTAAGGTAGACTTCTTTTTTCCTTTGAAACTTGTGTAGTATACAATAATTCCTCACTGTTGTACAACAGTACCTTGTATGAATTTTTGCTTTTGCTCAAAATGGAAAAATACCTTATTTAATGATACTCTGCTAGAAAAGCTTTCAGACAATTTTCTCACAGACACCTGGGTAAAGCCATGTGCTGTGCTACATCTAAAGCATGGCTGCTTCAAAATTTGTGTTTCTTTATAGTAAACTGCTCAAGTACAAGTCAGTCATCTGTTTTAACAACTGTTGAGGCTTAGGTTCAACGCTTTCATTCCGAACTCCATTACAGATTGTGAATGTTTATCTTATCTCACAGATCAAATAAAAAGCTATAGGAAAAAATATAATTTTGCTTTTAAAAGCCTCATTCTTTGCTGGTTTTCCTGAAAAGGGAGACAGGTGTGGACATGGCTGCAGCAGTGTTTCAAAATCCTTATTCTCTCACTCTCTGGGATTTTTTTGATTTTTTTTTTTAGACTTTCATTGAAACGATATTTCCTGACTCACATAGGATATTTTTKTTGTTGTTGTTAGCATGTATTAAAATAAACTGAAAAAAAGAAAACAGTACAAATAAGCAGCTGGAAAATCTTGAAAGTATGAAACCACCAACTCAGATTTTGTGACCTTAACTAATAATATCTGATTTCTAAATAGCACATGCCTTCCTTTCCTCCCTGAAAATCCAGTCCTTTCAAGATTACCCTTCAAAACATGAGCCATATGGTTTTAATTTGTCATTAGTTTCTGTAGTTTCTGTAAAGAGAACTTCTATTGACTTTGCATAAAAGCGCGACCCCCCAGAAGAGGAGATTCCCATTTAAACTGTACCATGTACTGTGCCATAACATCCCTCCATTTCCTTGACTGTGCCCCTTAGTGAGGCTGGAATATTGTGAACTGGGAACACCAGYTATGATGGCTTCCAGGAATAAATCTCAAACAGCTGAGATGACATGACACATCAGTAAGTGTCACAAAACCAGAGCTAGTCAGAAAACTGTTAGGAAAAATAAGATTTCTTGTCTCTGTGTAGAGGGTGTAATTTTTTTTTTCTTTTTTGACATTGAAGTAAGTTGCTTTCAGAGCTAAAACCATATAGGACTTCTTGAATGCAAAAGAAGCTGCAATATAATAGACAGCTTTGACATGGGCCACCGTGCAGTTTATGCTATTGGCAGCATTTAAAGAAATCAATTTCACCAGTCTGCATTAGAAAGAACTTGGGACTGAAGTGTGCGCTTCTGTGCTGGAGCAGATAATAATGGTAATATGAATGTTTGATAGAGGAAGAGTTAGGAAACAAGAAGGGATTTTATTGGTGGGAATAAGCCCTAGTAGCAGTGGCATTATCTGTGTACTGCCAGCTTTTGCTTTCTTGCGGACAAGGTGGTTGCTAAGCAATCACAGCGTTGGATAGGCAGATTCAGAAGTTGTTAGCGCTGCTTGAGGTGGGAAGTTCACAGTTCAAGTGGCACGTCCGCTCCAAGGAAAGGATAAGCAGCTGAATGAATCCAGCAGTGACCCACCCAGTGCTACATCTGGTAGAAATCTGAAGAAGCCTTTGAATGTCTGAGTTCCCTGGGTGGCACACGCTTTCCAGGTAATGACAATATGCTCCAGAAACATCTGATTGCACTCAGTTGCTCAAGGTATGGTACGGAGCAGGTCTTTGTTGGACCACATCAGTGTTTCTCTGTCTGTGTGTTATTATAGGTCATCTGCTAGTTCTCAGTTTTGTCCAGTAGACACAGGCTCCTATAAAGATCATTTCTTCCAAACAGAAGACAGAAGACTGTATGAGTTGCATGATTCATGTAAGTGCCATACATGGACCCTCTGATCTTACACCTCACCAAGGTACACATTTACAGCCCCTGCACAACAAACTTCAAGAAACAAGGCAAGCCCTTAAAGCACTGACAGTCTACGTGGCATTCTGTCCAGCAATGATATATCATACACTTGGCATTTGGAAATATGTAAGTAGCTACGGCTGGAAAAATAGCTTCTGAAGCATGGTTTGTCCCAGTGGTGTGAATTAAGATGCAAAATGGGGGAGGGCAACAATTACTTCCTACCAGTAAAGAAAATGAACAGTCCCGGTTTTCTCATGAGCTCAGTATAGGGAAAGGAAAACTAAACCTGGAAAGCTAAATATACTGAGATGATGAAAAGATTAGCTCAAAAAAGAAACACGTTTACTCCAAAAATTTTTGGAGTATACCAATGAAAAACCAGTAAGCACAAAAAAAGGTGTTACGCAGAGGAAGCTGGAGCAAAAGTGAAGCAGTTAGAATATGGTAGCAGAGTCAGGATTTCTGGAAAACACAGATAAAACTTGGTGGCTATACACAGAAGAATAAAAAAGTAATGGTCACGATGGACAGAGATGGAGTGACAAAAAAGATGAAGGTTCATTGAAAAACTCAGACAATGAAAACTGACTTCTGATACACAGAAGGGAACACACAGTTCAGGCTGACTGAGTCTCATTTTAAAGGAGAGTATAAAAGGATAGCATAAGCAGGTGAAGATAACATCAGAAATGCCAAAGGAACAAAATAAGATATAACTAGCAAAAGACATCAGAAATGTACTGGTAGCGATAGAGAAACACCAAGAAAAGAATTGGTCTACTGTGCAGCAGAAGGAGAAAGCCATTGATCGACAATGCTGAAGCGTCAGAAGTGTTATACAGCTTTTTTGTTTATCCTTACTGAAAGCATCAGCTCTGATCAGACAGAACCAAACAGTGGGAACCCAGAGCTCTTAGTCTGGTTACACTCAGCACGTAGTTGCAGGCACAATGGTGACATTTCATGCCACTCATGAAAATCTAAACGATGTAATAACTTTTGAGTGCTATAGAAAGTTGACACCTAGCATACGACAGGCACAGTGAGATGTTTACAGGAACTTGCATGTCCTGAATTTGTCAATATTTTATGTTAAGAAGGACTTCAGAAAGCTGAAGGAGCAGCCTTTGTTTTGCTTAGGTTAAGCTGGTTTCTTATTTCATGTATGGGAAAGATAATGAGTATCTCTGAAAACAAAGTTCACCTATGCTTACCTTGATGGGCCACATAATTGCCATACAGCCTATTGTGTACTTATCTGGACTGCATAATGTTTTAGTGCTAGCAATTTGGTATCTATTTCATATGCAAAATATTCTACTAAGCCCAGGAACTCAGGGGTCTCTCTGTTGTAGAACAGGAAAAAAATCTCTACAGCAATTTAATTGCATCAGCTTTCCCAATCACTTCAAGCAATTAGTTCTGAAGATTTTTACTGAAATTTACATAAAACACATCCTTTCCTCTAATCCATTTTACAAGTGGTAGATTATTTCTTGCATTGCGCTGCTGAAGGTGAGGAGCAGAAGGGGAGAGTGTGCTCGGGCTGCAGCAGGCGCTGAGAATGGCTCCAAGAAGAGCGAGCTCCCAGTTTCCCTCGTTGCTCTCAGTAGAGTTGGTATAATGGGAACGAGAGATTAGCTGATCCCTGTTAGTGAAAGGGGGTCATCCATAGAGAGACTGCTCTGAAAATGGATGGTGGTTACCTTTTTAGGTCTGGAATTGGTAGACAAGGAGAAAACAATTGTCAGAAAAGGGAGGTAGATCAAGCACTGAGTGTTTGGATGGGCAAAGCAGTYGAGAGAATTAGAATAGAGCTTGTTTGCATGCGCCTAGCTTCTGTGACCGAATTTCATGTGAGTGTAGGATGAACAGTCGATAATGCTGCTCACAGCCTGGGTTCTCGCTGCTTTCTACCACTGCTTGGAGTATCAGAGGCTACCCCTCCTCATCCAAAACCAAGGCTTTAACTGCTCTAGAGGTTTTTTCACATGCAGACCGAAGACATGTTAGAGAGCACTTCTTGGAATAAGAGTGTGAATAGCAGCTATTGCAACTCCACAGACGGTATTATCCTTGTATCATACAAAAAAGTATTTATTTCATTTCATACTGGGGTACGGGGTCAAAGGAATCCCACTGCAAGACAGACTGGATTGCCTCTCTGGTTTTCAAAGTGTCTAAGAAAGTTAGTGGTACAGKGAGAAGGATCGGTTAGGCTGAAAGTTCTCTTATGCATGTCTTCAATGAATAGATTTGCTTTTATTTTGAACTYTTGTACTGATTGTTTATGTTAGGGGTGTACAAAATAATTCTCTTATGATCTGTCAGTGCATTTACAGCAGGTATAACTGTTTTAAAACTAAATTGATAGTTGCTGATATTCCCAAGTCTATTAACCCAGTTAAATGCTTTAATATAAAATACCATAATTGTTTTCAATCATTTTTCTCCTTACTCATCTATTTAGAACCTGGAAAATTTTGTTATAGTTTGGAAAATGTAGGGTAATTTTCAGTAGCAGGCGAGTTTAGGTTTGTTCTTGTTTCAGTGATTCAGTGTTTTATTTTTTGGACTATTGCCTTGATGTTGCAGTATCTCTGTACACCTGAATGTGGACTTATGCAGAGTAGTAACAGGGGAAGAGGAGAAAGGGGAAACACAGCCATGATCTGAATGGGAGATGCAGGAGCTGTGTGTGCTACATTGCATGGCACAGTCATGCAACCCTGACTGTGATATGAAGTCCTGGGGTGTGTGTGAAGTCATCCGGTGGCGAGAAAGGGGATAAGATCTCCTTCACCCTTCTCAGAAATTTCATGTTAGACAGCTACTGATGCAAGAGCAGTTATCCTGCTTCACAGTGGAGTGGATTMAAAATTAGGCTTTGTACTGTCACATCCACAGAAGGGGGATGCCATAGTTAGACCTAGGGGTTGGGAGACCTTGGTTCACCTTTCTGTTCTTCCCCAGCATCTGATGTGATCTTTTAGAATTCTTAATGCCAGATTCCCAGAAGCTGTTTAGGCGAAGTCCCCTGGGTTTCAGTTTTGTGGAACTGGAAAGAAGATGTCCTTAGCTTTTGTACTAGAGGTCTGCAAAAATGGGGATAATCTGCGCCCATTCATGGGCATATGGATGAAAGTGATGCAGTCCAGTACTACAGAAAACATAAATAATGGAGACAGGTTAAAAATGTGCTTTCAAACATGCATAGTTAAAACCTATTACCTTTCTGTTAAACTACTTGTGTTCTCTAGAAATGCTTTGGTGTGACTCATTATATTTTAGGGAATTTTGAGTATGTTTCTGGACAAACACATGTGCATTGTGGAAAGTTCTTCTGACTCGTCTTCCGTTTTCCTGCATCACCTAACATCATCTGAAGGAACTTGGTGCCCTGTGTCATGCATGTGCTTGATTACTTGTTAGCCTGCATTTGCTTCTCTGATACCTCAGTACGGGTGTTTCTACTGGCTAGATATGTCTTGATATGCCAGTGTAGGCATTCAGGGAGTGACATGAACACATACAACAATTACATTCTTCTGTTAATGGTTTTATCATTTCATACTTGCAGAAGTATCAAGTGTAACACAATTCAAATTACATCTGAGGCAAATTTGCCTGGTTTTAATTTCTGATACATTTGACCAGTACAACATTTTAAAAGCAAGGAAACAGCATATGGCAAAAGCCTTATGCATAGATGCTGATCAACTTAAAAAAGCCCAAGTTAAAAAAAAGATGGAATTAATTATAAAGACTTTGAACTTCTTTGCTGTCTCTGTTTTAAGGTTGAATATTGAATGAGTAACTGGAGGGGAGAATATAGTGTCACTTTCACTACTATGTCTCTGCAAGTTTTGTCTCTGCATATGTGAAAAAGAAAGATTTTAAGAGTTTTCAGAAAAATCAAAAGTTGGAAGTGATGGAGACTGCTTTTTTTTTTTTTTTAAAACCATGGATTCTCCCCTCCCGTTTTTTTTTTCTTCTTTATTTTTTATTTTATTTTACCAAAGAAATGAACTAAAATCTCAGTCTATATTACTGCCCAAAGCAGCTTTTCAGCACAGGTCCCATTTCCTCTTAAAGTAATAAGATTTTACCATTCACGTCATGAGCTACTTCTGATCTCTTGAACTATCCGAAAGCCTAGTAGGTGTTAAAGTTTTGGAGTAAGTAATTGTCAGATGCAAGGTATGGGATGTCAGGGTCCATTTGGAGAAAACAAGTAACTATATAGAGGGATTTAAAGCTTCCAGACTGGGATTTGAGACAGTAAGAACTGATTATCTAGTTTTGTTTTAACTTCGTCATATGACCTGAGTTTTCTTGGTGTCTCCGAGTGTTATGATGATAGCAGTTGAAAATAACAATCTTGAATTTGCAGTAGCACCAGAACAGTTTAGTCAAAGTAAATAGCAGTTTATGTCCAAGTGATTTCTGGGCAGCAGTGAAGGCAGGAGGAGGATATTTTCCATAAGAAAACTTGCAATTAAAAGCTGAAAATTTTGGGTTGAAAAATCCTGTACTATGCTCACAGAACTGTAGTTCCAGTACATCCTGCTTTCATTTTTTCTCATAGGCTGAGTTCCCAATTAAGAGAAAATAATCTGATACGTCACGGATTTTCTTTCTCGAGACCAGAGCCATAAATCATGAAAGGTTATAATGTACTATAAAAGATGCAGTGGGAGACTAAAACCACACGGCTACTTTCACTAGACTGTGAGTAATCCATACAAAGATTAATATTTCAGTTTTCTACAAAATGTGGAAAGCAGATTCATCTAATCAACTTTTTTGTTTCACAATGTCTTCCTTTTCTATCAACTTAGTTTAGGCAAAAAAATTTCAGCAGTTCCTAGGCTTCAGTCTTGAAAGTACTGATGTTCATCTGAAAAACTATATTGCTGAGAGCAAATGTAAATTTCCTGTGAAATAGAACTGACAAATATATTGGTAATACTGTAACATAAACTCAGGAAAACTGAGTTTTAAGTATATTTAAGTAACTAGAATCTGAGATATTGGGACTATCCCAAGGAAAATAAAGTCCAGTGAGATAAAGTCAAGAAGGAAGCTTTTGCAAAAAGATTTACTGAGGATTTGGGGTTTTACTAACAGTCTTACTTGCAAACTGAACATTTGGTTTGCTTTGTTTTTCCAGGGAATGTTGTGGGACATTGTATGTGTGAAGAAAGGGGGGGTTGAACTGGTTAAGACACTTTTACCAGAGCTTCACCCGACAGCTGGTTTGAAAAGCAATAGGAGTTAACTCTTGCAGAAGAGTTTTCCATCTCCCATGTTGCCATTTGATTCTGATTTGACCGGACAGTTTGCTTTCCTTATAAGCCTTAGAGTTACTGTGTATTTGACTCAGTCATTTAAGTCATCATTTTTACCACTGTGGGCATAGCATCCTTTTATTATTTATGAAAGGGCACTAGCAATCTGACCATTGTCATCCTTGGCTGAGGCTGGTGTTAACAGTTGGACCTTGGTAAACCTGTGGGCTGTGTTATGCACTGCTTTCTGACTGGGTTATGTCAGGATCTTCTTCAGGATGGTGCTTTTGGAATTTTAACTGTGTGAGGAAATCAGAGAAATTCTGAAGCCTGTACTCTGATCCAATAAGATAGAGGTTGAGAATACCTTTTGGGTGTGTAACAATTTGTAACTTTAAATTTTAAAATAATGCTAGGATAGCTATAAATACTTTTTCCTTTCTGCTTTTATTCAACATTTGGCAAAAAGTGTATCCTTATACAGCACAGGTATCAATTCAGCATGTGTGTTGAAGGTGGAGGGGAGTTAACAAGGACCTTGAACCTCAGACAAGTGTGGTCTTCCCTTGTGGGTATCTTATTGCAGTGACTCTTCCTACCCTGAGGCAATTCTTCATTCCCTCCTTGGACCCGAACTAGAAATGGTTTAATGTTTCTTCATTCTTTACCCGATCTGTCTCCCACCCCTTCCCCGATCCCACTTTTTGGTGTTGTAGGTCGCTTGTAGAGGCCCTATTGCTCTATGCATGCTGCCACCAGTCTTATAGCACCACCCAATCCATTATAAACCTTTCAATCAGTGCAAGTACATTAGGTCCAGGAACGAGGATTTGTGCGATGCTAGATTTAGGTGTTAGGTCTAATTTCTCCCTCCTCTTGCTGTCCCCCATAACTTCTGTACTGCTGGCCTGTCCCTCTGCGAGGCTTCAATGGGAACTGCACATGAAGTATGAGCTTCACTGTGGTGGGTGCAGGCCTTCGCTCATCCTTCGCTATCGGATCGATCACCTTAACAAACCTTGCAGACCAGCTGGTGCAGCTCAGCGCTGTGGTCTGCTTCCTGCCTGAGTCAACCAGTGATTCAGTAGAAAGGGTTAGCCAACAGAACAGAAAATGCAGAAACTGGCATGGTATTCAAGAATAATTGGGCATATATCCATATCCTTCCTTAGGGCCAGAAAATGAGAGGTGGAAAGCTTACTCACAATGTTGATATGGAGAACTTATAGAACAGAAAGACCAAGAAGATAATGAGATAGAAAAGCTACGTGCTGTTCTTAAACCATAATTGTATAGGGTTGTTTAAGAGCATTAAGGAAAATGGTGAATTCAAGCTGGAATTGGCAAGGCAGGAGGCTATCAAGTTGGCTGAGAAACTGGAGAGCCTTTTTTATGAAAGGAGATGAAAATAAGACATATTGGGTGCCTGCAAAATGAATTTTGAGAGAAGTGGCTGATTTCAATGTACTCATAAAAGAAGTAAACAATGGCAGGGATGGGTGGGAGAAGAATGATTTAACCTACACTGAGGCTTTAAAAATTGTCATCTATCCTTCCACTTGAGCTGGAGATGAGAGAAATGCCACGGAGCTGCTTGAATAAAGTTTTCAATTTAATTTGCTCCACTTGTCTTCTGACTATGTTTAGCATTTGTCTTAACAACCCAGGCAAACTCAGTTTTTAATTAAGGGGACAGGTAGCAATCCAGCTTTGATCACAGCAGTTATCTGAGGATTATATCATGTTAGAAAATAACAAATATAACTAGAAATATTTGGGAGCTATAAAATATACAAACTGTCATGGGTATTTTGGATACTTCTGAGGGAGAAAGAGAATACTTAGTTCTGGAGACTATTTACTTCATGGCTACAATAATGCTTTTGTACTTTGAAGAGATGTTATGTAACATAAATACTTTGAAGGTTATTGTGATGCCTAAATATTTTACCATGTAGATCATATTCATACCTAAGTTTCCTAASGGATATGAGTTTTGCATCAGCATCTCTTAATCTACAAGGGTGTCACTGGCACACACAAGAGCAAAAGCTGAGACTTTAGCCCACGGTAAAAAAAGGACCACTGTGAAAGTTCATACATCAGAAGGGGAAAAATTCATATCAGACTGCACCATGCTAAACAAAGGAGCAATGTTTTGTTTTTTCTTTATGTACAGTTCTTACTGCTGGAAAGAAACTGCCCATGTTTGTCAGAAGAAACTGGAGACTTTAGCGTGGAGCAGCGTAGTTCATGCTGCTAATTTGTTCCTGTACGCTTCTATGTTCTTGGTGCTCTCTCCTTAGCTGCTGCCTTATCGCTAACTTTCTCATTCTCAAGAATAAGCCGAACTGGCATATTAAGTAGAGGTGGCTGAGTAGAATGCACTGCCTACATTGTGACAAGTTTTACCAATATTTGTCAAATACAATAGCTAGTCAAATACTATTTGGAAAATACATTATTTGATGGCTACCAATGGCAAACCAATGGATTAATATGTTCAAGAGATTTTTATTTTTAATGTTCATTCAACAGTAATTTATTTTTTGAAATCTTTAAAACAAATGTCTGATTTTGTATGCCTAGACTTCTAATCCTTAAACTCCTACTTAGGTGTGACAGGAACTCACACTTCTGAAATGAGGGTTCAAATACCCACAGGCTGAAGAGGCTCTGGAACCCAAACTTCCTGCTTTCTGGAGGAGCAACTAGTGACTATTACCCCTTTGGCCTGTTTAGTTAATTGTAGTTGATTGTTTTTTTTTTTTTGGAAAGTGGTACTGTGCAGCCACCTTCTCATCTGACATGGGAGAGGTCATGCCTTATATTGCCATGTGTAAAATGGTGACATTAAACGCTACTGCCCTTCCTCAGTAAAGCTGTGCTTGGTGCTTGATAATATTATAATGTTAATATTATAATGTCAATTTTAAATGCACTCAGATTACGCTTAGATGTGAGCCATGTTGCAAAGCTTGTTCAGCATGGCCGTGCTTCTTTCTGAGCATGTTTGGGAGCAGAGCTTTACATGTCTAAGGATGCTGACCCTCCAAAGCGGCTAGACAGGATATCTGCAGGTCTTGCTAGTGTTTAGGTACCAAAGTGAAAGTGAGCTACTGAGATCCATTTGTGGGTTGACTCTTGTCTTCTAAGTCAATCCTTAATGCCTCATATTTTTAAAGGCATGTTGGTGGTACATTGGGACTCTGATCTGACCTGCACCTTATTGGATGATCAAACAGCCGTGTGGCAAAAACATGTCTCTTCTGCAGCAAGTTGGGTGATTTCTTCTCATCTCACCTTCTCCTGTACATCTCCAATGTAGTACCCTGTATAAATACAGACTCTAGACTTGAGTCAAACTATTCATTCTGAAGAGTATAAAATACAGACGTTGAAATTTTAATTGAAACAAAGCAAAATATTGGTGCAACATTAGGTTCTGAGGATAGAAAACTTTCTTTACATATTAAAATAATAATCAGTAGATTTTTTTCAATTATAAAAGTGTGTGTATGTTTGAAACCATTCTTCAGTCTGGAGTGCTACATGGGTTAGAGCAAGCTGCAAGGACAATTGCCTCACAATTTCTGACTATCACAACTTGTAGCATTTTGATTCTTTTGAGACAAGGTGACTCTTCGCAATTTGGGTCAGTTCATAAGTGTGGGGACCAAAACCTTGGACTTCCAGGGAGCTGAAACTGTCTGATAGGATTTGGTCTTGATTTAATGATAGCTTGAACAACTGAAATACTTCTATTCTGATAAACTCAAACCTATTCACTTTGGGCCATTCCTAATAAATATATCTTGTACATTGTTGCAATCCTGGAAGGAGCAATGTAATACCATACAGAAGGCTTGCAGATAGCATTCCCATCTTTTTTCCTGCTCAGTGTAAGCAAATATTTTCCCTTGAAATTTGTTAGGTTTTGCTTTACAGTACAAGAAACCACATAAATTACACATGTTTATTCTCAGAGACTGAAGGCAAAGTGCATTATCAGAAAGGGATTAAGCAAGCTCTTCTAACTTCAGACTCCTCTGAGATGCGGCCTTATGAAGAGTCATCCTAAGCAGTCTCTGCAGTCAATGAAAAGAAGAAAAGGGGATCCTCAGAGGGAGATTTATTCCACCAACAAACAAGGTGATTGTGTTCCCAGGCTAGGCAGTCTCTCAGATGCTTACAGGAAAGTGGAGAGAGAGGAAGGCCTCATGAATTGAGATATGAAATAGCATATCATTACACTGCATTGACTATGTAAACTTCCAGCAACTGAAATGTTAGGAAGACATCGGTAAGCTTTCCCTCTCATCGAATGTGAGCTACGTCCATGGCCCGTCAGTTGCACGCAGCCATATTACATCAGCTGACGGACGCTGGGGGAAGAAGGATCACTTCACACTTGCCTTGTTTTTTTGTGCTCTTTACTCCACGTGTTCCTGGGCTACCCCTGCGTTAGCTCATCAGCCATCCATGGTTGGGCCTGTCTTCTAACTTGCAATGGTCATTCTTATATACGTAAATGTTTACAACTGATCTTATGTAGATATTTAAGTTGGGGAGGATTCTTAGATGACAAAATCTGAGAAAAGTCTCAAAAGTCTCAGTCTTCAGATAATCAATGGACACTTTTGTCACAAACACCACTAAAAGAAATCTGTCCTTATACTACATAATATAACAGTAAGCTGTTTTTATTGGTAGTCATAAAGATCAACTTAATAGTGTCTTTGAATTAGGTACATTTTTTACTACCATTTAATTAAACACGGGGTGGTTGTGACATTACAAGACTGTGAATATGTAGTGAAAAGATTTACTTTTGAAAAGATTAATCTTTAGTCTTATTATGTGTACTTTGCATAATAATATGTTAAAAAATTCTCAGAAAAACAACAGATATTTATTTTAACAAACACTATGATTTCTTTCAGTTTGTTAGTCTTACATTTAGATCTTACCGTATGTTTCCAATGTTTGCCTCATGCTCAGCACTGTGAGATCTGTTCTGAAATGACATGCAGATTTAGGTGGAATTTCTTCTAGATAGGCTTTCTTTCCACTCCGAGCTTCAGAAGGACCAGAGTAAAGTACCTTTGCACCCTGGCTGATGTCATTAAGGTGGTATCCAGGACTGAAATTTAAATTGACTCCAGATGCCATGTGATCTCGGTACTGTGGTCAAATCTGGTGGGCTGCTCAGTACCTTTGTCACTTGTGGAGAATTGTTCTGTATCAGTTTGCCTCATCTTTAGCACGGCAAAGAAAAAGACAAAATGCCCAGCAGTCGTTACCCAGTTCGTGAGGCTCATGACAGCTTCCCCGTGAAGAGGATGTGCCTTTTCTAATTTAGATCAGGTGATGGGATGGGGGAGTTGTGGTACAAGCCTGCGACTGGGATGCATACATCTTTCAACAAGGTTCCTTAGACTACGTGTCCCTGCTAAGAGGCACCAAATGCTGGGCTTCTGCAGTGCTGCAGCCTCTTCTCAGCCCCAGGTTCCCATGCGTGACATATCTCTGACTGATACATCAGCGAAATGCCAGTGGTAATGCAGGCTTTTGGTGCTGGAGAGAAGTGACTGTACCGCATGTGGGGTGCAAGAGTTCCCAGGCCTGCAGAGAGAAGGCAGGAGGGAATGTGAAGCTGGGCCAAGGGGGTGAATATCACACATAAAGTGTGACACTTGGCAGGTCTGCTAGACAGGGCCAAAGGACCTCCTGAGGAGATGCAGGAGACCTGTTACACGGATGTGCTCTCTTTGTGTATTGTGTCCCTTTTTTTCTACAAATTGGGTGAGACGCCTTTTGCAAACATCTAGAAAAATGAATGGAAACTTGAAAGGAAAGAGATGACTTCACAGAATTTTCCCTGATGGGATAGTCCCATAAATATAATGCAGGGGAGACACAACAAGTCTACAAACACTCTGTCCATACAGACTTGAATATGAAAACAGATGTCTCCTAAAGAAATCGGGTATAAGCTCAGAACAGGATCATTGCTCCCTGTTCAGCCAGATAGGGCTTATTTCAAAGGCATAATGCAGTTTTAGCAAAACAATACCTTTATTTTCCAAAATGCCTGTACTGAATAATAGACCTACTTTGTTGTTTGCAAAGGCATTCTGCAGAAAAGGGTATAAAATAGAAGGGAAAGAGGTGCTAGTGGGTTTTAAGGAGAGAAAGGCAAGGGTTAGGCAAGCACTTTTGAGAATAAAGCTCTCATTGATTAGAAATTTGTGAAGGTCGCCGCCATCTAGTGATGAGATGTTGAAGATGTTGCTTAGAACTAAAGGGTACCAAAACTCGAAGTGTCTTTTCCAGCTGTGTCTGTATTCGCTCAGCACACTAGGTGCATCCTGAACCAGCGTTTTTTTCTTTGTGGGTCTTGTGGCACATAAGTTAACTGGGAACAGGAGAGACTTACTGAGACTCAGTGTATTTGTTCCTGTGGACTGCTCTTGCATTACAATCCTAGAGCAGGGCACTCATGCAACTGACAGTATTTGAGTGCTGTTTTAAGTGAAAACAGCAATCCAGCAACTTAACTATGAATAAAACTCCAACTGTCAGGGCAATGAAAGTTACTCACGAACACAAGATGGACAATGCACGTCCTTTTTTATGAACTGCTCCCTGTGAAGTACTTGGGCAATGTCATAATTTTAGTTTAAGAAATTTAAAAATGTAGCTAAATGCACCCACTTCTTGTTCCTGGCTTAGCAAATTATTTGAGCACTGTGTATCACTAGGGATGTGAATAGTCCTCAAGAGTTTTAATCTAGGTTTAAAATTTCTACAAAACTAATCACTGTCATCTGAACACCGTGGAAGTACAGCATGCAACCGGTTTGGGACACTTGCATCAAGATTTGCATGTTTTAGAAACTCTGAGAACCTGGTCTGTGCACACAAAGTCTACACCTGGTCAGTGTCTACAAAGGTAACTTTTGCATGTTTGCTATTATTTTTTAGTAGGCATGCTTCCTTGGGTTCTACCTGTGTCTGTGTGATTTCTTCCAAATGCCTTTACTGTGTAAAGAGCAAAGGGCATGACAGAGAAGGAAACAGAACAGTGGGTGAAGACAGGCTTTTGACTAACAGCTATTGGCTTGGAATTGTTGTTCAAATAAGAGAGCCAAAGTATCTACTTTGTGTGGTAGTTAAAAGAAACTTCCAGTATTGACAAACTCAGCCAGATGTGAAGGTGGATGGAACTTTAAGGGCCAACAAGCAAAACCCACATTTGCCGGTACAGTTGAAACATTATGCCCACCTGAAGCATTAAATACAAAAAACTAGTCCTGGCTTCACTATTCCTTACTGCTAAATCTGCCCCTCAGACATCCTCTACAGAGAGCCACAGCTTCTTTCCCACCCCGAGGTGTGCCCGAGGTGACAAGCTGGTCTGACGGGGGCTCCTGCAGCCTGTGACGCCCATGGGTGAGTGCCGAGGAGCCCGAGAGAGGCTGCGGGGCTGTGCTGCTTCAGCTGGCAGTCGCTCAGAGGAGCTGCAGTAGAAGGCAGCAGCACCTTTTCACCATGGCCCTCCTGAACCAAGTGGCTGTATCTCTGCCACATAACCCAGCCTGCTGTGTGCTCGTGTCCTGGGTCCCAGTGTGTGTGTTGGATCCTGGAGAAGTCACTGACTCCTTAACAAATGCWTAACAGAGGATTATGTGGGGATACRGCCAGCTTCCTACTATAAGATTTTGCTTCCCAAGCTCTGCCACAGTTCAGATAAAGAGGCCCACTGCTAAGTGACTGGTAAGCACCTCCATTGACTGAGGTGAAGGTATTGCCCTAGCAAAATTATAGTTCACATGAAGGTTGCAATGCTTACTCCAGTGTGCATACATGCTTCTGAACCCTGTGCAAGCTGCAGGCACTAGAAATGTCCTGCTAGGACAGAATTACAATAATCAAGCCTTCTGGCCCCAAATGTGTATGTTACTGTTGCTAGGTCACTGCGTTATGAAAAAGGGGCAGCTTGTGCATCTGAAATTTGCTTCCTTTCCAAAGATGATTGCCACCTACCAGCCAAAATCCGATGACCTTTCTGGGGAAGGAGCATAATCAAAAGTGTCATCAAGCTACTTAATCTGATTCATTATCTCAGCACGCATCCCTTCAACAGCAGGGGCATGAAGGAAGAGAGCATCATCATAACAATGACCTTGACCAATCCGCTAGACTTCTGATTTCCCTGAACGAAATTGTGCCAGCAGCACACATTACAGCAATCAAACTCAATATGTTTTGTACCACTAGTCTAAGTTTATTATAGCCGACTTGCAGTTCTAAAGGGCCTGTTGCCCAATCATCTAGTTTAAATATTACGCCAGGGACAAAGCTAAGTGGTACTAAGTCAATGAGAGGCTCGAGTATGATGCAGGGAGTAAGTCTCTTGGAGCTGCTTTTATGGAAACAGACCTGTTTTTGTTTTCTGCTGGAGGTCAGCTAAGGAGATTGTCTTTTTACTAGTACTAAAAAATAGTAGTCTGCTGTTTGGGCGGATCAGTGACAAAAGGAACCAATCCATCCAGCAAGAGGACTGATAATTCAGTCCTTACAAGAATAATTGAAATCTGATGAGCTGAACAAATATCAAATTGCAACTAGGGAAATTGCTGGAGCTTGTGGGTTGATGAATCATGCTTGTGACCTTGGATGACCWAAGTGCAAGGCCCTCAATTTCTTAATATCTATGGGAAAGCATAAGGACATTTTAACACTCTAGCTACTGCCTAGCTGGTAACCTCCATATTCACATATCTCCTGGGTCTGGCACTACTCAGTATTTTCAATACTGATGGAAATGCTGCTGCAGTGTTTGCAGGCAGTATGAAGCTGGAAGGGGTGCTCAGAATATGGAAGGACAGGGTGGGAATTCAGAATTATTTTAATGAATGGGAAGAATGCTCTGGGACAAAAAAAGAAACCACGAACAGGATGAACCTTGGTGGCACCGAATACAGGATACCAGAGGAAGGCAGGGATAAAAAATGGTAAAACCCCACATTTGGAAACAACAGGCTAGGTAAGGACAAGAAGCAGGTTAAAAAAGGACTAGAAGATAATACTGATTCTGCTGTATCACAGCATAGAGGTCTAGTGGAAAGAGAAAGTGATGGGAATTATTTGTAAGCTGTGAAGTAATGCATTTGCTCTACTTTGCACCAGGAAGGCTTCTGCTGCAATGCTTAGTCTAGTACTAGGGAGGCATCACAGCTTAAGAAGTTCAGTGAAAAACCATGAGACTGGTAATGATAAAATAAAACTTTATGATTAAATATTGAAGAAGTTGGAGTTATTTAATTGACAACAAACTGAAAGGTGATCTAGCCTTCAAATAGATGAAAGAGTTGCAAAAATAGGAAATACTGTTTTCTACATGCTGTACGGACAGGATAAGAAACTGTGAATTTAAACTGCATCAAACTTTAAGTTAGACAAACCCCAATATTTTCTTATAGTAAATATAGGCACATACTAGCACGTATGACTATTCTGACAGAAGGTAGTGGAGTCTAGAGTGTTGAAAACAAACCAGACAAAAATCTACCAGGAATGCTGTGGGGATATCTGATCTTAAAGAAAGGGTTGAGGGAAAATGGAAAAAAACTACTGTTGTGGATGGAGTGAGAGGGAGAGATGCACTTCACTCGTAAGAGAGAAGCAGCAAGATGTTTATTGATGTAAGACGGTGATTTAACAAAGTTTGATGGTAAATGCGACAGTGAGTTAACAAGATTTGATGGCAAGGTACGCTTGATTATTTACTGCATAGAGGACAGGGTCAGACAAAACTGTCAGGGAGACGCTCCCMTTGAATCATGAGGTTCAGAAAGGACCCGCTTGCTTTCTAAACTCCTTCTCAGAGAGGAGTGTAGGTGTGGCTGGATCCAATCCTCTTCCCAGACTTGGTCAACGGTCTATGTCTAAAGGATTATATACGCGCAATCAATCCTTTATATCACTTAGCTAAGATTTCCGAGTTTAGCATGCTATTAGTCACTTACCGAGGATCTGTTGTGGCAAGGAATCTCCCAACCTTGAGGAGTAACCTTGAGAGGCGTACTCAAGGGGACATCATGGCGTGCAGCCCGCTGCCGAGCAGGAGAGCTCAAAGGGCTCTTGTGCTGCCCACTATTTATGGGGGTAAGATGATTGACTTGTAGTCATATTTACATACCAACTGTAGACGTTAGTTTCTTCCAAATTTGGCTTGAGTCGGACGTTGACCAGCACTGTGGTTAGGTGGACGCATTGCCTATTGTGTTGTTATTTGACTCCCCCGAATCCACTTTGAGCTGGATGCATCCATCGCGACCAGACACATCCATCATGATCGCCACAGGTGGTTATCGCTTGAGCAGGGTTACGGGAAAAGGTCAGGTTGGGGACAGGGGGAGCACACCGTCACAACTACCTCCTTTAAATTTCTCCCACCCTTATTTTCCATCACGAAAATGTGACCTTCTCAGGTAAGAGCATATATTTTGCCTTCTCTGTAAACTCAGCATCTCCTTGAGAGAGCAGAGCATGGTTTCAAGATTTTAAACTCAAGGAGAATACAAAGACTGACAATCAATTCTTTACATATATATAGCCTCCAAAATGACTCACACTTGCCAAATTTAGCAGCTTTCACTGATGATCATGATCAGTGAAGATGAGTTATGTTAGGGCATTCCTGTCACATTCAGATGATAACATGCCTTCCAGGAGCGCAACATGGCACATATTCCTGGCCCTTGCTACTCTGAGTGAAACTTTAGGCTGTAGTTCATAGCAGTCATAAATGAAACTGTTAGAAAGTGACTTTTTATACATTAAAAATAGAATTTTAAAGAGCAATCTAGAGCTAGGGAATCTATCATATAAATGTTTTTTCACATCAAACCCCAGAATCTGACTTTTGAGACACTCTTTATATAATTTGCATTGTGTTTGTATTTGGAACTTAGAATTTTGTAATGCCCCTCTTCTCATCGAGCAACAACCCATCTTCTGTACCATATTATCTTACAAAATAAGAAAAGAATGCAGATGTTAGATTTGTTAGTGAAGTGGGCTGAGGTAGAAAGAAAAAGGGTCTCCTGTTCCAGCCGTATCTCCAGCCAGGGGCTTGGAGCCTTCTCTTGAGGTGTGACACATGAGTTTGAGCTCCATCTGCCTGAGGGAGCCATTGAACCGAGGCATCCTGCTTCTTATGGCCAAACCAGCAGTTTGCTGCATAAAGGTAGGCAAAAATGCCTTGTATACCTGTCTTTAAGAGAGAGTAGACCAGGAAGCAATTTTTGGCTGTGAAGCCCAGCCTCACACTGGGAGAAATGCACTTTTCCTTCTAGTGCTGCTGGCTGCCGGCTTGCGTGCTGCTGCTCAGCCTGCCGGCTGTTGGGATTTACACAACCGTACATGGCCTACTGTACGGAGACCGGGGGACCTCGATCGTTTTTTCTTGGAGCTGTCTGCCTAAATTCACTATCACCCCCAACCTCTGGTCTTTAGAAAAAACTTTAAAAAAAACCTGCATATGCTGTAAGTGTTGACCTAAACACGTGTGTTGTCATCTTGCGCTCTGTCTCTTTGCAGCTGTGCTTCAAAGGCAAATATTTGCCACTGTGTGGCTTTCTGCTGGTTCTGTGGCTTTTGGTGGCCTTGGGTGAGGTTCAGGGGTCCCTCTGGCTTCTTTTTTGGCACTGCATGTAACTCTGAAGTTCCCAAGGGAGGTAAAACAGCAACCCAGTTGCTTTCTGTAGAGTTGACAAGAGTAAAGGCTGTCCTCTACTTTTAAGCAATCCCATTTCAGTTTTGCCACTGGAATACAAGAAGTCTAATTATGGAAGTTAGGAGACCCAGAAGACAAACTGGGCCATTTAGCCCTCTTTCTTTGTGGTTGAGTGCGGTCTTAAACACCACCTCTTAGTCAGTAATCCTCTGTGGTGTGGACTGAGTTTAGGTTCTCTGGAATTAAAGGGGGAGCTAATAGGGTTTTCTTAGCCTTAGCAATCTCGAGATGATGCTGATCCACCCTTAAAGAGCAAGACAATTGCACTAAGGTATAGCTATAGCATATTTTTGATGTTTTGTGTAGCAGGTGTAGTCAAACTATGAACAGCGATGATTTTATTAGTGAAAATACACACCTTAAAGTGCATGGTATAAAGGTTGGGTTGCATCCCAGTGCTGGCATGTATTTCTACAAGACATCTCAGGCACTGCACGCAAGAGGTTTAGGAGGCATTTGCCACCTGGTTTACATATGATTCCTGGCTTTTTTCTATTTTGTTTCCTCATTCCCTTCTGACAGAGATTGGAAGCAAAGTTCATGTTTTTGTGCACTCGCTGTCCCTATCATTAAATTTTGGCACTTTTGGATGGATTCATTTTGTGTAGTGTAGAGCCAAATGTTTGTGCCCTCATCTATTTCCTTTTCAGATGGCAAGAGCTTTTAATGTGTTTTCAGGGTGAGGCGTGCCAGAACCTACCACTTAACAGATTGTCTTTCACATACAAAGCGTTTAATCATTTAATTAAGCAATAACACCTTAAGCCATTAATGTGTGTCTTGGGTGTGCTGGGAGACATGAGGCTAAAAGCAGAGTGACTTCAGTCACCTCAGCAGTGCTTTCATGCTTTGGTAATGTGCAACCTGGAGTGGCCAGTTGCTGTCATAATATGGACTTTCTGTATTTGAAAGAGCTTTTGAATTTTTTAAACGCTTTTCTTTTATGTTCTATTGACTACATTTCTCTTTTGCAAAAATGGGTTRTTGACATTTGTCTGTTGAGACGCCTGCATGGTAACTCTCTGCTGACCCTGGCTCTTTCCTCAGCTATTAAAATACACCCCAACTACCTTTTTCTCAGCTTTGTGCAATTATAGATGATGAAAAAACTCCAGACTGAAAAATTTCTGATGAAAGCAGGGTCACAGTCTGGGACCTCATATTTCTCATTTTGTATCAGTTCTGTTAATAATATATAAAAAACACTATTAAACATCTATTAATATATGCTATTAATAAATATATACAATATCATTATATATTAGTAAAATAATGTTATTCACAGTTGCACTTTTCAAATAGGTGTTTGAGTAGGTCTCACAACAACTGTATGAAGTAGGTAGGAATGCTGTAAACTGAGGTATACAGAAATTAAGGTTGTGTTTACACTGGTAAACACATTTTAGGGAGTGATTCTGTTATCAGTATTTTGAATGTATGTATTGCTTTTCCAAAGCAGTAGAGAAAAATACACGTAGGAAAATTAGGAATAAAATGGTTGAGATGACTTCTAAGCAATGCAATGATTCATGTCCAACTAAACCCAGAAGCCTTTACCGTACTGTACCCTAAGAAAAAATGTACTGTACCCTTGGTGCAGTTTAAATCTATTACTGCTTTTCCTGTCCCCAAGGATGTATTCTCTTTCTCTTTGCAGTAACTGATTGCATTTTTGAAGGCAGTTCACGGACTCTCTTTTCTGTTTTCTCTTTTCTAGAAGATTTCCTTTAGTTGTTACCCCAGGTTATGTTTCCTACACTTCTCTTCACTCTTATTACCTCTCCGGACTCTCTCCATTTGGCTCACATTTTTCTCGAAGTGCTGTGCCCAAAACCAGACATCACACTCTTGTCGCTACCTTACCAATGCTGAGCAGAGCTGAAGTCCCCGTAAGGCAAGATGGAGCGGCTCACAAAGTATCTTCAATCTGTATCAGCTGCCAGCAGTGTCAATAGGCCACTCCAGCAGTCAAGACTCACTGAGATGCAAGAGTCCTTGTCATGTTCCCTCCTTCCCTCCACTCTTAGCAATGCACCTACCACTATAGAGAAAAGTATGCAGTACTCCTTGATTTCTAACTACAGATTATTCACAACACACGAGTAAGTCGGAGTCAAGTCATCTAAGGATGACTCACGTTTGCCTTCTTTGAAAAGCGGAAACACATCAACTCTGTTGTTCCCAAGTTTCCAGCTGTACTTCCCTCTCTTTGTAGTGTCTATGATTCCTGAAAAGCAATACACATTTGGTACATTGATATATGTAGGAAACATAAACAAAATAATTCTCTGGGAATACCTATTTTAAAGTCCTAAACTACCCTGGACAAGAACGCCCCTCTCCTATAGTTTAGGGAAGCAAGGGGCCCAATCTTTTTTTAACAGCCTAGAAGATCTTTACATGATTCAGGCAAAGAATTTGTCCTTGAGCTTAACCATAGAATCATAGAATCATAGAATCGTTTAGGTTGGAAAAGACCTTTAAGATCATCAAGTCCAACCGTTAACTTAGCACTGCCAAGTCCACCACTAAACCATGTCCCTAAGTGCCACATCTACACGTCTTTTAAATACCTCCAGGGATGGTGACTTAACAACTTCCCTGGGCAGCCTGGTCCAGTGCTTGACAACCCTTTTGGTGAAGAAATTTTTCCTAATATCCAATCTAAACCTCCCCTGGCGCAACTTGAGGCTGTTTCCTCTTGTCCTATCGCTTGATTCTTGGGAGAAAAGACCGACCCCCACCTGGCTACAACCTCCATGTTATATAACAACCATGTTTTAGGCCATTCCTCAGGTCATTTCTCAAGCCAAATTCAAACTCTGATTAAATAGCACTTGTACTTCTTATTCTCTGTATTYGCATGTGATGGTTCTCATTTTGAGTGGAGGTGCTGAATGTACCAGGAAGGGTAACCCCAAATTGCCACTGATTTTCAGCTATTTTATGGACTCTACATCAGGTTCAGTTAAAGCATCCAGGTGGCTAGAGGTGTAATTGAATATTTATGACGTTCAAAACTAAGAAATGTCTGGATGTGACTGATTATTAAGTAACTACAGCTCTTCCAAAAGTTCCTCTAGGGACTCTAAGGTAGAAAGGCTCATACCTGCTGCTGCATGGGGATTTTGACAGTACTTCTAACAGGAGGCAAAACTAGAGCTGAGAAGGCTGTGTGCCAAAAATTTCCATTTTCCTCAACATGACCATGGAAGGTCAATTGGCCTGTGTTATGAATCAGGACAAGAAAGGATTCACTGGACCTAGTTCATGTTTGAAAGGTATAGGCATAAATGTTCTTAGCGACTTCCAATGGCTATCAGTTTTGGGGGTAAAGTTTTTATGATTTCAAAGCAGTCAGTGTTCGGGCTTACTGATCACAAACTAGATGTGATCTAGAGCCTGGCAAAGGAATCCTATGAATTTCATTGGTTTTGACAGGTAAAACTCAGCAATTTTGGCTGAGGTTTCCTTTGCAACATCAGAATCAGTCAGACATGACATTTAAACTGTAAAAAAGTAGGCTGAAAAGTTGGACTGGAAAGCTGACTAATAGCTGTTCCTTCAGGTCTCCTCCAAATCACTTAGTCTTTTGCTTCTTTTTGGAAGCAGGATGAAGCTTCCATAAAAGTCTTAAACTCCTGAAAGCTTGCTGTGTTTGAAATATACTTAAACATCTAGTTTGTGTGCAATTTATGTTTCCAGTAAAATCCTGAGTATTTTTTGAGACCTGTTCTTTCTACATTGAATGATTTTCTTTGTCTTGATGTTCATCCTGACGACAGACAGCCTGTTAGAGAGTTCGGCGTTCAGGTTCGGATCTTTGTTTTGCTGAGGCTGCATTACAAATATTGCAAAGGGGTTATTCTTACTCTCTGTTCTTCAGAGCTCCCTACGATGCTGAACTTGGCTGGAGCAGCCTAGAACTATTCAGGCTGAGGATTTTTGATCAGATTCATCATCTGATAGAATCATTTAGGTTGGAGAAGACCCTTATGCTCTTTGGTCTGAGAGGTTGCCGTCTCCCAAGCTCCAGCGTGAACCCTTCCCCACTGCGGGTCGCCAGCCCTCACGGCGGGTTTCTGGCGGGTTTTTGGCGGGGGTTCGGCGGCGGTGCGCTTCCCCCTGCCGCCACCAGATGTCGGTAGCATCCCTACGGAAAAGCAATCTGCCGGGACGGGAGGCGGGAGCGAGGCGCGGCGGGCTGGGAGCGGGGCGAGCGAGGGCGGGGAAGGGGCGGTTTTTAGAGCGATTCCGCAACTCATCGCGGAACAGAAAGCGGATAAGGGTGTTTCAGTGGGTTTTGAAGCCCTGCTTCTTGGATGAAAGCGCGTCCCGGGCTGGGTCGTTCCTAAATGCCAGCTGCATGGAGGTAAAAGCTGGAACAGAGGGTGGGTGAGCTGATGGCCACTTTCTCCAGCARGTTGCGTTCCTGCAGATCCAGGATTTGCCTGTAGGCTTTGCCGAGGCAATGAATACAGGAATTGTTTCAACCTAAAACCGAAAAGCAGACTTTGAATAAAATAGTAGTAATTTTGGTTAATACGACTCTGATCGCTCTGTGCTCAGCCAGGGGCTATGCTACGGAATGTGTGACACAGCGACACAAGGTTAAGGGAAGAGAGAGCCGCAAAGGTTGTGAATCCAAGGCACTTTATACCTCAGGAGCCTCTAAACACAAGTCCTTTGTCAAACTGCTCCATTCTCCACTGCCCTTCTGCTTGGCCATGAGCATCAAAATGCATTTTTAAAGGAATGTTCTTCTGCTTTCTCCACTTTTGTTCTGAAAGGAGAAGGTCACAGACATTAAAGACCTCAAGTCCTGTGGCTAAATCAATGTTGTTCACCTCCTGAATTCCTTCAATTGCTTATTTCTTCTTCTTCTGGAATCAAATTCAGTATCCTCAACCTCCAATTCATGGCTTTCTACTTCTTCTTTAGTGCTTATTTCTCAACCAGCCTTTCATCCCACCTGATCCCTTCATCCTGCTTTTATCACCAATTCTTAACTTTTTTATTTTCCTTATCGGGGTTAGTCTGGAATTCTAGATAGGAAACTTGCCTTTACCTGCCTCATTTTTGGATTCTGCTGATCTGAACTTAGGCACAGAGCTAGTGTTAGAACAGATGGATTTACTTTAGCAGAGAGCTGCTTTTGTGTTAAGGTTTTGTGTTTAATTCCAGTTACTCTTGCCCCAGTGTTTTTTGTGTCAACTTTTTCTCTTAAGAAAAAGCAAGTTGAAGCAACGAGACATAGAATGCAAATCGGAAGCATTATATTCTTTTAAATTGTGTAATAGCGAAGAGCAGCACTAGGCTCAACGTTTTTAGTTGCTATAATATGCTTTTATTCTATGAATTCCTATCAAGAACCAATATTTAAAAGTGTAAATGAGAGAAAAATTAGATTATGTTTGCTATGTGTCTTTTTAATATGCAAAACTGGATGTGAACACAGACAAAGACATATAATTAGATAAATGATTCATTCTTGATACATTAGGATATGACTTGTGCTTAAATAATTCCAGCTGGAATGATGTCCCTCTCAGTCACATAGAAAGCTGATATGAACCAGCATCCTAAACTGCATGCCACTTGAACTTGCCCCTCCTTTCCCCTCAAAAACAGGTGTTCACTGTTTTTTTTCTTAACAGTATTTCCTTGATATAAAAAGTTAACTCAAGAAAAAAAACCCAAAAGAAACAAAGGGGAAAAAAGTCACTTGGGGCTCGATGACATCATGTTACATCATGTGGAAAGACTGTGGCTGATTGTATTTTAGGGTGCTCAGCTGTAACCTTTCACCGTACCTGGGTGCAGCACAACCAGGTGCTGCCCCTTCTGCAGCTGCCTCCATCACAGCCGGCTGACAGCAGGTCTGTGTCTGCCTCAATGCGTTGGAAAGTATTGGTGTGCCTGGACACACAGCGTCGCCTGTGCTGGAGGACATCTGAGGGTGCTCCTTCAGCACCCGTGTGTCCTGGGAACAGAGGTGGCTGGGGAAGCCTGTGGAGCTTGAGCTGGAGCCCGTGAATTTCTGGGCAGCGCTGTACAGGCAGCCTGCTGACTGTATAAACAGCCCTATAGTGGGTATTTTCTGATCTCTGAATGCCTAAGTAGGCTGTTTGAACATTATTTTAACATGGTTTTTGTTTTTCTCCTTAATGGAGTATTATACACTCCTGCAGCTATTGTGCCTTTGGTTCCACTGCGCTTTGGTGTACAGTGGATGTTTACTTGTCTTTGTTTGAAATAAGATACAATTAAATTGGGCAACGCGCACTGTCAGACAGGAGTGCTCGGTGGTTTGCAGTCCTTGCAAAATGTGCCAAAACCCATTATTGAGCTAGGAACTGGTCTGATAGTTACTCCTTTTGTCTCCTTTCTGTTGCACAACCAGGAACCTGTTCAGTGATGCCTTCTGACCTCAGTGAGGGGGGGAGATGCTTAGGGCCAGAGGGGGCTGAGATGCAGAGTCTACATATTCACTCCTGAGCATTGCAGACAGAACAGATTAAAAAGAGTTTCTGGGGGGGGGAAACACCTTACTCATCAAGATCAGAATGTTTGACAGGACAGGTTGATTTGAGCAAAGTTGTTTAGAAGAGAAACTGGTGTGAGAAGCACCTGCAGGCCTTAGGGTTTCACCATTCGTAGCTCTTCCTGTGGTGCAGAGCTCCCATAGACAAGGGTTACAAGATTTCTGGTCACTGCTCTGTGGTGCTAGAAGCCCCTCAGGCTCAGCTGAGCCCACTCTTAGGGGGCAGCAGGAAAACGATGAGACTCCCACCATCAGCCCTTGAACATTCTCAGGCCTTCTGGACCTCCTGCTTCAGCCTGAAAGGACGGGATTCCTTGCAAGATTTGCTTTGAAGAGATCTTGAAATGCCCACTTTTTATTGTGGGCTGGGGTGCATTTGGGGCTCCTTGGCTCACTGCATTTGGCAGCGAGCCGTACTTCCTTATGTAACAGGCACATCCTTAGCACGGCACAGTGTTGTAGGAAATGTCTGCTGTCACAGCTCATTTCTTAATCCAGGGTTGCTAACTCAGCTCGGATTAGCTGTGTAGCTGGGCTGGATTTCTTAGGTTTCAGCTCAGGTTGGCAGAGCAAGTTCAAGCCAATAAGGAGGCCTGAGGCAGAAACAGAATTGTTGCTTTACAGTCTTGGACTGAAAACATGCTTATTGCAATATAGATTTGTAGCAATGACGGTCTCCAAAGCACCTAGCCCTCTCTCTCCATGATAGCCTCACCCCTCCAGCAGTGTCTCTGGAGCAGAGGGTGCCCATGCTCTGCAAGCAACACAACCGTCAAGGAGAGTTGTTCAGCTCTGCCAGGTCGAATTGGATTTATTCTGTGGTTAAGGAGACTTTAGTCCCAGAAAGGATGGTTGTATTAGTCCCAAAAGGTCTCCTATTCAGTGACACCAGTGTAAAAGATATCTTCCTATGATAAATTGAAGTAAACCACAATGAGCCAAAAGCTACTTTCATGTTTACCTGTCTATCTTTCTGAAGAGATCTCATAGAAAACCTGTCATCAGCCACCTTTGTAATAGGGCATCACATAGCCATTCCCTGTAAATGTTTTAATATAATAAATCAACACTGGAAAACAAACAACAGTGTATTGTCCATCTGCATTTTCTGTCTTCTGGAGCTCTAAAAGCATTAAATAAACATTTATTAAATATAATAACGCTCCCATGAGAAAGTCATACTAAAAAGTTGGGTGGCTTGTCCTACAGATACAGGATGGATGTAGTAAGGCACAAAAGAGCCTCATGTCTCCTGCACTGTGTGTTAAAACCAGAATTAATTACACCAGCTATTTCAAAACTTTGAAGTAACTTAAACTCCGTTTAGAATGTTTAGATTCTCCTTCCATCATGTTCTCCAACAAGACAGCCCAATCTCAAATGTATTTTCAGATTTTAAGTAGAAGAGGGAGTGAAAATGCAGGTTTTCCCCTTAAATAAAGTATTCAATGAAATATGCTCTATAGGACACTGACAAGTTGCTTGCAAAGTTACTGGGCTGCATCTTGATCTGCAGCAGCTGCTGTAGTTACACATGGTATATCATGATTGCTGTAGATGTTAACGATGAGGATAAAGCCAGGCAAGTGATGATATAAGCATCTGCAAGTGAAAACAGACTAGTGGAGGTAGAATCACTGCAAACAGAAGCAATACACACTGTTCAGCTGAGCAAATATCTGTCTTGCAATGCAGCTGACACAGGAATAGCCTTAAGCAATGGGATTAATAAGGTAATCGAACTGTTAAAACGTAAAATTCCTGTGATATCTGAATTTGGTTTAACCTGTGAATAGCAGTTAATTTTAGAAAAAAGTTCCATAACAGTGCAGAGTATTTAGGGTAACACTCACCAAAATAAGCATTTACTAGTATATAAAAATAAACAAAAGCAATATTAATTTTCTTGATGCTTCCCCAGTGTCAATATTTAACATGTTCTATTGTTCTGACAGCTGGACCATTAAACAGATAAAGATAATAGGGACTGGAAAAATGGCCAGCCAAGCTACCCACAAAGTTGGGGTATTATGAAATACTGATTACAACTATGATGCCTAGATTTGAATATGTAATCAAGCCTCTGGAGGTAAAAAAAGAAACAAATAAACCCAACAGCAGCAAAACCCCACTCCCCTCAAAACAAAACAACCTCCCCAGAAACTCAGCCAAAAACCTGCATAACTGCATAAGCAGAGAGGAATTTGTGTATGCAGTTCTTTACTCATTAATATCAGATTTTGGGGCATGGTAAGTGTATGTGTTTATTTGCTAAGCTAAAACAGACATTTGACTTGGTTGTCGCATGAGGTCAGATTACTTTTGCTGCCCTGTGGAAAGGTGTGGGGTAAACAGAGCAGCAAAATAAGCAATGGAGTGGCAAGCTGTGCACGCGCATTTCCCACGCAGGGCAGAATGGATGGCTCCAGGGTGTACATGTTCTTCTGACAATGTGGCTGCTTCGCTCCTCTCTTTCTCTTTTTACTTCAGGGTCTCTGAAAGATGGACTAATTTCTCCTTATGACCTGCTTTATGACTTCACAGCACTTTACACCAACCTCTTCTTTCATTTATATACATATATATCTATGAAAATTTCCTTAACACAATGTTACAAGTGTTTTTAATTCTCTTAGTGTGGGAGTCCTCCAAAACTCACAACACTAAGGCTGCAAGGGGGCAAACTTGGTAATAGCAATAATTTATGTTCTCAGGGTGTACCTTACATTTTGGTGATTAAAACTTTTTTGGTGAGATCATTTCTCACTAAGACTAGACAGAACTACTTTTAAAGCAGTATTTCTCAGGATGGAAAAATACTTTGAGGAGTTTGGAAGCCTTCAATCAACTACGGAGTGGTTTACATTCCTTAATGTAAGATTGCTCCATTATAGAGTAAAGGTGTCCCTCCTACATGACATTGACTGCAATATTTAATAATACTGTCGCTGATTCTCCTCTTCTCATGTTTTTTTTTTTTCATTACACGATAGACTAGTATTAGATTAATATAGATAGATTATAATATAATCAATATAGATTAATATTAGAATGCCGTATCATGAAGTAAAAATAATCATAAAGACTAATTTTATAAAACATACAAAGCCTTCTTGCTTCCATACATGGGGGTTTCTAAAATGTGAAAGATCGGAAGTGTTTCAAGAGGGCTTCCAAGTCATATACCTACAAATAATATCTTGTGTAGATAATTAGACATGTAAGTAAATGAACTCACACAGAAGTTTACCAAATCTGAATGGCTGTTATTTTTGTTTTGCAGAAGTATAAAAGACTAACCATTCAAGTCTCAGTGCACTGATTTCATGCTGTCAATGTTGTGTTCGCAGTAAACACCTTGGTGAAATAACATGGGTGATATTTAAAATACTTATTTACACAAGAAAGATTGTATGTGGTATGCAAGAACATGAGTTTACAGTGAATCAGTTGCTCTGTGCTAACTCCCATAGACGTTCTTGGAGAGGGCTATACACCCCTACTCCGCTTTGAGAGCTAGGGCCTTTGCGGGGAGAGGAATATAGACAAACCAAATAGTCTTCTATTTGGTCCACTATAAGTCCTCCAAATATAAGAAGGACTGGAAAAAGCAAGGCACCTTCACAGTCCAGCGGTCCTGCCAGGACGGCTTTTATATCTGTCAGAGCTGCCAGACTCAATGCTCCCTGCCTGCGTGGTGCTCACTGCTCGTTCTCAGCTCTCACCACTTGGGCTGGGGCTGGTGCTGCTGTACAGAGGACGCTTGGTTCCCGCTGCCGGTGCTCTACACAGGCACAGCGCAGCCTGCGTGGTGTCGAGAAGGTGTTTTGGTCTCCGGCTGGAAGCGCAGTTGATTCAAGCCTGTTTTGACAAAGTAAAATGTGTTTGTTGTGAAAAGCACTTACACAGCAAACCGTAATTATGGAGCAGTTAGGTTAATAGTGGAGCCAATGTAACAGACTCGCGCGATTTGATTTGATCCAACAGCCCAACCTACCCACTGAACAAAGCAGACGAGAACATTCCCTCAACCTTCCCCTTTTATCTTTTTGGGACTTGGTACATTCCGCTGTCTTATCTCTTCTAAAACCAGTAAGTACCAGTTTAACTTGAAAGGGGTGTTTTTCCCTACCTGTCTGCAATGGTGTTACCTATGGCAAAGTCTCATTTTCTGCCTGTTTCTAAGTTGAGGGAAAGTGATTATTGCCTCAGTTTCCTGCACTTTCAATATGTACATTGGATTTAATGTGGAAATTAATTACTAAATTGGCTCTTATTCTTCCTCGTTTTATATTTTCCTGGCTTCTCAGAGCTTTAGTGCTGTTTTTCCATGAACCTTTAATAATTCAGTTCTGGCTTTATAAGCTAGTCTTGCAATACAGTCAAAAATATTTTCTCAGATGCCACAGGTGTGGCTCATTTTATGCAAAATGACTGTTGTGCTTGCTGTGTGCCCTCGTCACACGACCTGACGTGGTGCTGCCTTCACTATGAGGAAGGGAGGGCTGGGGACTGCCCTCTCTCCTCCCTGTTGGGACTTTTCACTGTCAGGACTCAGGCCGGCGGTGGGGATGGCCTGACTGTCACTGAGAAAGGTGAGGTGCTCTCAAAGAAGAGCAGTTAGCTACTGGTGAACGCATGGCACTATTTGGGGGGCGGTGGCATCAATTCACAACAAAACGAGAGACTTTGTGTTGGCTGGAGGAGAGGGCTGAAGAAGCTGCTTTTGTCCGAGGCAGGGAGCCTTCACTAGGCACTAGTGGAATTCGTGACCTAGGTCTGCGAGCCTCAATCCAGGTATTTAGGTGCTGGAAGCACTACATGATTGTGTGTCGAGCAGTGGGCATACCCACCTGGCGTTATGCTGATGTGAGCTGCCGCTTGCCCTGCAGTATTGTAGGGCAAACATCCGTACCCTCAGCTACCTCATGCCCCCCAGTGAGGTTACTATTGGTAAGGGTTAAGAATCATCCTAGACCTTAATTCTACTTTTGGGGATGTCCCCAACTAGGCAATCAGGCTGTGACAACTTGTGTTTCAAAAAGTGGTAATGTGCCCTCAGAGCTAAACATGTAAGTCATTAAAAAGTAGAGCTCAAACCTTTCAGAGGTCGCTGGTATTACCAAGGAAGGGCCACAGTCTGTTTGTTTGGTGCAACAGCCACCTCACTGATTGATGAACATGTGCATATTATCATCCCATTTTGAAAGGATGTTGACATGGCTGCACCTGTTTTAACTTCTTTTATTGTCTTGAATATCACAAAATTAAAAGTGGTTTACCTTTTGGATCAGTTGTTTAACAAATGTTTGCTCCTTGAGTGAATGACGGGGCATTTTGTTTGCTTGCTTCTGTTGTTAATGGGTCTACTTTGCACATAGGACAATATATGGCCTACTGGTGGAAGAGAAACCGGATTATAGGCAGCTGGAAAAATTGTCTTCCTCACCACGTACCTGGGCCTTAAATGACTGCAAACACTTAGATATGGTGAATATTCACCCTGTACATCAGCTTTTCAGGAGTGTCAGTACAAGTTAATACTTCTGTCAGTAACACTGAGCTAACCATTAGTGAGAAGATGATGCTCTACTGGCATTCTCTTCTGGAAGAGGACCAATGGTATTTTGGGGCACAAAACACAGAAGACATGATTGTGAAGTAGTTGGACAGAAGCATACCCCTCGAAGTCATAGTGTTACAGGTTCTTACCTGTATTTAGATGAACCTGATGGCTGAAAGCTATCAAAAGAAGATAATGGCATTTTTGTATAAAGCCTTGATAGTCTTGCTTGTGAGAGTTCTCTTGCCTGGAAATTTTACAGAAGGAGAGAGGAAAAAATGGCAAAGTACAAAAATGTGACTGATGTGGGAAAGGACGCTTCAAGAAATAGGCAGACCTCAGGCCTGCAAGCTTGCCCGCTACAGTCTGAAAAAGCAGAAATACCAGGTTAGGAAATTTAACGAAAGGGCTGGCCAAACAAAGGCAGGGCCAGGGTAGTTTGCATCTGGCTAACRCCACCCTGAGGACCTGTCTGAGCATATTCAGTTAAGTACTTTATGTAAAAAATTCAGTAAGCGTATGCAATTCTTTCTTGGCAATTGTTTTTTAATTAAAAGTTTTAAAAAATACTTTAGGGGTGTTTTTCAGGATTGTCTTTGGAAACCTTGTGCTGATGTGTCTAATGTAAGTCTCTATTAAATTAGGGGTGTTCATTTTAAAAAAAAAGGCAAACAAAGAAGTGGAGGAGAGAGTCAGGCAGAGGCCGAAATATGCATAGTAGGATGGTAAATTCATCTCTGTTTTACTTATCATTCTTAGTTTTTCATTCAAGTTTGATATTCACAGAATGTACTTTCCCTATACTTTGCTCTTTCTTTTGATTAATCTGTTAGCATAATCCTGCTCTTCATTAGACATGAGCTTACATCAGTATTTAATTTGATAGAAAAGACCAATGCGGTTGCCCAGGGGTCTTGAAACTAGTCAAAAGAGGGCTACAGGAAAACTTAAAGAAGTGTGGAAGCAGCACTCCTGGAAGCAGTGTCCTTACGCCTTCCTCCGGTAACAGAGAACTTATTCCATGTAGTGAATACACGGTCTGGCAAATGGATTTGTTCCTGGATTTCTTCTGAAATGTCAAAAGGCTTTGCTGATTTTTTGAACCTCTGCTACATCGCTAAAGCTCTGCCTCTTTCCCATCTGTGTATGAGGYTTCTTCGGTGGCACGGAGTCAGCATGCTTATTCAGTGACGTATTAATGTGTGTATGTATGGAGAGAGATGCGTCCTGTGCCTGGAGGAGAAAACATATGGCTGGTGTTTTTTCTTTCAGGTTTGCTCCTGGTGTCTGCTTTTGCTTATTCTTCCATCGGCCACTGTTTTGCAGCCTTTGTTCAGCCTCAAAGAGCACTATCTGCCCTGAAAGTGTAAACTTTTAATTCCATATTCCCTCCTCCATCCTTCATTAAGTCAGTTTACATCAGACAAGAAAATAAGGAGGTAGATTTTCTATAGCTTTGAACTCCTGCAGCTACTATTGGACATTTGGATGTTTGGGCACTCAGCACCCCAGAAAATCCTATTTCAGGTGTTTAAAGTAATCTTTTGTTGCTTTGTTGCTGAGCTGCTTSAAGCTGTGCATAAGCAGATAAACTAGGTGCATATTTTTCAGTGACACTAAGAATTAGTAGATTTAAACACAGATCATTCCCAGAGCCAAGGAAGTAAGATTCAAATGTTTTATATTTGCTACAGTAAGTACATATGTGAGCTTTGAAAAATTGTAAATGTAAGACATAGATAAGTAAAACAAATCTGTCAGGAGAACACTTGTACTATACCTTACCATTCCATGAAACACATCAAACAGTTTCTTGCACAAAATGGGGACTTTAACGCTAGTAAATACTCTGGTTTACTGGAAATCGACTGTTGATTTAATCATTGTGTTGGTGACCTGCTGCCTGCAGCTTTGGTCTGCCTACACCATTTCTCCTGGCGCCAAGAATCGCAGGCAGCCCATTGCTTTCTAATCGTCCTTGCTGTGATGTCCGTGCCRGACTACCTGAGGATCCCAAACTGCCACGCAGCTATTAACGCGGCTGTGGAGTAGCCAGTGAGTAGTGTTATCTCCATTTTACAGATGAGGCTGGCAAGGGAGACGTGGTAGGTTAAATGATATCCCGAAGGCCACAGAGAAAGTTTTTGGTTCAGACAGCTGTTCCTTTGGCTCCAGCCCCAAATACTCACAATGAGACTGTCCGTGCTGGCTCTGTATGCCTGCTACAGGTGAACGGGAAAGCTGGGGCAAGACACGGGGAATCTCACGCTGGCTTGCCATCATACAGTTTTGTTTCTAAACACTTAGCCTGTTGTTTCACAGCTGAAAGGGGCTCGATGTAGCAAAATAACTGACATATATTTCAGTCATTTAGAACCTCCACCCTCTTCCTCTGCACTTCCCCAGAGCTAGGGATGGGTGAATCTCAGCGGTGGTTACCCACACCCTGCTACCCAGCTTCCAGCATGGGGCGACCTGGCAAAGATTAAATTTCTGTCCCTCATTTTCTAAATCAGTTTCCTTAGGGCCTTGAAACAGCAGGAGGAAGAACACAAAGTGTGACTCCAAGGTAGTAGGTTCAACCTTTTGGCATGAGGAATATTTTCTTTTATTTTTCAGTGAGATTTCACTCAGGTTGTTTGAAGATTTTCTTCCCCTCTGCATTTCTTTATTACGGTTATTTTTAAATATTCTTTGATCATGCTGCCTTAGCGTTGTTTATCTCACAGAGTGTGGCCTTTTGTCTCACAAGAGCAGGTTCACTCCCTCCCTGCCTTGACGCATGCTGCTGAACGTGGCTGTGTTCTTGCTGTGCAGCGGATCTATTCATGGTTTTATGAGTGGAAAGGGCTGTTTGCCGTGTGGAGCCCAGCAGGGCTAATAGCATATTTTTTCCCTGAGCTATTATCCCATTGGATTACCACCTGCCTTTTTACTATTTTGCAGGCTATTTACATGGTCAGCTGATAAGTGATAGGTAAGCTTACTACTAATTGAGTTCTTTTTTTAGGAGTGCAATTTGGCATGGACAGGCCACACATAAGGCACCAAGAATAATTCTCCAGGAGTATGTAGGCTCTGACTGAAGTCAGTTATCAGGCTGAACCGCAAACTCCATGTACTGGGTAACTTCAGACAAAATATTCCTCTCCAGGAAGAAGCTCTATACTTTATGGCAGAAGGTTCGGGAAAGATGATACAGCCTTGAATAGGGAAGGTACATTTGGCTGCTGCTATAGCTGAGGTTATATATTCACTCGGCTACTCCTCTGTGTCAAAGCACTCAGTTTCCAGGAGCAGGCAGCTGTAATTTGCAGTCTTGATATTTACAATCAAAACCTTTTTACACATTTTTTTTCAAGTTCACAACCAACTATGTTTGGTCCCCACTGCTTCCATAGAAAATTTGGAGTAGGGGAGGTACTGGTGATAGGCTTCCAAAAAAAGGTCATTAGCTTAACCATTATCCAGCCACCAACATTAAGGCAAATTTTAGGAGCTTCTGCCAAAGACCCACCTAGACCCAGTCTCCCACTGCTGAGTAGCAAGTCTACTCTACTCCTTCAGAGCATGGTCAGCAGTGCTTCAGTGGTTAACACCGTATGATAAATGGTCTGTTTTTTCCTTAATACAATTATTCACCTGAGAGCTGGAAAGCTTCACATGTTTATACATCACATTTTTTTGTTTGTACTGCATTTTCAGGATGTCCATTCAGAACACAAGCTGTCCTAACCCTTGTATTCAATGTCAAAACTTGAAGACGTTCATGGTTACTCCCAATAACTCCAGGGTTATTATCTTCATCAACGAGGATAATAACACAGAAAAGTTCCTTAGAGCATATGGTAAACATTGTGAATGTAGGACTTTTGCTGTAGGACTCTGATCAGTACTTTTTTGACCCAAGTCCTGTTTACTGACCAATCCAAGATCAATCTGTTTACTCAATTAGCCCACTGCGTAAACTGGTGGCTGGCAAACAAATAGAGGAAATGTTATTAATAATTGAAGAAGATCATGGGAAGAAAAGAAGAAACGGGGGAGAAAAAGAAAAAGAAAAAAAAGAAAAAGGGAAAGAAAAAAGAGGAAGAAAAAGAGAAAAGAGAAGGAAAATTCTGATGGGAGAAGCTCATGATTGGGCACATTTAATTTCATTTCATTTCATTTCTCTTTCCCGTCAGAAACGGCTCTGACAATATAACTATCAAATTAAAGAAGACAGGAAAGAAGCTCAACACCTTTAGTTTGAAAGTTGTTACCATATGTCTAAGCAGCGTATCATTTCTAGATACCATTTTCATTGTACTGACATCAGTAACATTTTTAATCTAATTAACACAAAACAGATATGACAGGAAAATGAGAAAAAGAATATTGAGTTGCCATGTGCAAGCTCCTTTTTAAATGAAGACATATTCCTTCCAACTTATCCCATGTGCAACTACTTTGACCACCATCACAGAAGAGGATGGCATAAAACATTGATTCCGTTGACATCAGCAGGGGTTTTGCCATGAACTCTAATGGTAGAAGGTTTCCCTTCCCAGTCCCAGATTTACTGCCCCTCCCAATGTATCTTATCTGTGTCATGTTCTAATATGAGGTGGTGTTCTCATTCACAGTAATTCTCAATGTTGTGGTCTCCAGTCCTTGGAAATAAAATTAATTTTGCACCATCTGTTCACACCACACACCCCTTTATCCCCTCCTCACCCCCAAAATGTATTAACCCTTAGCAAAAGCTTGTTCCTCTGAATTTTAATCCTGTCTCTCCTTGGTTAGCCTTTTGTGTCATTGAGAACTGTGCACCAGTTCTGACAATGCTTCTCTTTTTGTGCCTTGATTAGTGGCGACATAATTAACAACAGTGATAAATACAGCTCTGTGATTAGTCACAGAGTTATCAACCCTTGCAGTGAATGGGGTAACCTACATCTCAGAACCAGTGTTTTAGGCTCTCTGCAGGTTCAGGCAGACATCTTCAGAAATGCTTTATTCAAGTAATATTTCAAAGATTGTTCTTGCAATCTAACCACTTGCTTAGAAAAACAAATGAACAAAAAGGGTGCTAAAAGCCAACCCAACCATCATAAATTAAAAAAAAGGGGGTGGGGGTGGGGGTGGGGGTGATAAAGTGGAAATTTTAGCCATCAAATCAGATTCTTGCTGGAAATGCACTTCGTGAAAGTCTGATTTATGAGCTATAAGTATGAATGAAATAAAGGTAGAACATAACTTCATAACGACCTAATACAGTACCTCTGAGACCAAAAGCAAACAATTAAGTGTTGTTGCATTAATATGAGTTGAAAAAAAAGTACTGTAAGTAGTACAATGGAAATGGCTACTGTAAAACAGCTCCAATTAGCTGTTGCAATAAACATGCTGGACAATTTTCTGTCCTTATCTTTTAATTGTTCTTTCAATCTCTGCATCCTTTTCTTTTTGCTTTGAGAGAAACAATGCAAAACACTTGTTTTCAGGATTTTGAAGAGAGCTATTATTCATTTATCCTAAAAAAAGGTGTCAGTACTTTGCACAATGAGGGCTTGCTCACTTGCAGAAAAATTCTAGTCCTGCTGAACTGTGAAACTTATCACTGTTTTATACAAAAAATTATGAGTTTTAGTCCTCAAATGTCCCTACCAAAGCACAAATAGCACTGAAAGGTATTGACATTGGAGAGGCAATCTTTTTATTAATATTCAGAAAAATCATCTAGCCTTTTGGGATTCCTGTACGCATAGTCTTTCTGCATTCTGTTTTGGGACTCTCTATTGTAAATCGCACCCCATTTTTGGGTCTTGCTGAGGTTGAAAGTCGTGTTGTGGTGAACAAGAAATCCCTCTCTACTGTCACCTGGGACCAAGATATGGCTGAGAGTTACATAAAAGCTCTATCTTGCGTGCAAATAAATATTCAACAGGAGCTCAAAAACACAGTAAAATATTTTGTCACCTGGGCCTTTCTTCTTTGGCTCAGATTTCTTCCATTTGCTACCCCAGCTGCCTCGTGCCATGCTGTCTCCCACTCCCCCTGCAGATCTTTTGCATAATGATGGCAAAAGGGTTTAGAGCAAATTCATCCTGTTTGAGGTGTCCTGGCCTTACTGCTAACACTCTGCATGCTTGTTTCTCCTCACATAGTGTTAATCTAAGACTGCAGCATTCTCATGCTGAGTGAGAGAAGGAAAATTCAAATTGATGGTCAATTCTCTGTTGTATTTTTAAGAATAACTGCATTATTATTCTCTGCCCCTTGAAATCTGGCTGCTTTTTCAGTATGATGGCAGGTCTAGGATTCAATTTCAGCTTGCTTGTTTTAATAACTGAGCAATTCTCAGCATAGCCTTTTTACCAGAGAGCTGCTGCATGTTGCCGCAGAACTTCTGCTCCTGAAAGAGAAGGATTTGACTGTGCCAGACCACGAAGATGCAAGAGATAGCAGGAGATGGGTAGTCTCCAGAGAAATATCACATTGTCAAAATTTGGTAATGGTTAGCTTTGATCCTGCTATGAGTCCTCTGTTAGTGGAATTCAGTAAAAATTTTTCATCTGTCCTGATCTTCTAGCTAGAAAAAAGGGGGAGGAATATTTGTTAGACTTCTCTTTTGAAGACTCCTAGAAAGGTTTTGGCTTTTTTGGCTCTGCTGGAGCGCAGGCCTGAAATGAGAAGCTTGGTTGCCTTCTCCTTATTAGAGAAACTTCTGGGGCTTGACAACTGGATTGCGACCATTCCCTCCCTTTCATTTCCCTGGGATGTGAACATGAGGGGCCAAGGGTACATGCCATCTGCCAGGGAACACTTTTTTGGAGTTGGGAAGCAGAGGATGATCTGTGGACCTGTGAGCATTGGCTGGTTAAAGGTCCCCCCAAATGCTTTGTTAAATAAACTCATAGTCAACTAATTCAAAGATACATGGCAAATAGATAAAGCAACACAAAGGTTGCTCACGTAGGTCTTGGCAGCCATTCCCCTATCCTTTTAGTCTGGGTGCCGTCCACTCAGCCTGGGTCCTGCACTCCTCTTGTGGAAGAAGTGACTGCACTGTGGCATCCTGTTCATGTCCTTTGGCCAGCAATCCTCCTGCAGTATCTGTTGCCCACACAAAGACTGAAAAAGGATTATAGGCATGTAATGCCATGTAATTAGAGAGAAGCAGGTAAATTAAGGTATGTATGACATGTTAGGTGTCTCCCTCATTCACCAGTATTTATCATCCAGTGTTTATCTAACATTGCTATGATTGAAACTTCCAGGAGTATTTTGAAAGACAGAGGTGTCTATTTCACAATTACAGAATAAAAAGAGCCTTACTTCCCAGGATTTAGAAGTACTTCTTACTGATCTGCTCTCTTCTTGGCAACAGTGTGTGGTTTGTAAACTCTTTTTTTTCATACTGCAGACTTTTTGGAAAGACATTTTGTTCTGAGTTCGTTTACATGGTTCCCAGAACAATTGTGTTCTCAGTTGTGACTGAAGCTCCTTGGTACTACAATGTTATCCTTAAAGCACAACACTATGCATTTCTTACACTGGAGTGAGTAAAGGTACACCTGTATACATCTGCAAAAAGAAGTCATGCTCTGCATGATGTGAGCACTGGAGACATCTCTTAACCCTTGGATCTGTGTGCTTGTCATTTTCTAATCCCTTCTTCAAATAGTACATTAGTCTAATATCAGCTAGATACTGGACCCAGCACAATTTTTTTTTCCCCCAAGAAAAAGGTTTGGTTTTTTGGGTGGTTTTTTGTTGGTTTGATTGATTTTTTTTTTTGTTTTTTAATATGGCAAGGGAAACTGTGCAGAACAAAAGGGCATACTTAGTTGCATTAAAGCAGTCTCCATCTTTGCTACCAGAGTGGTGGCTCCAACTATGCTGAAGCACTCACATGCCATAAGAAAAAGAAAAGGAAAATCTCATCAGTGACAGCTGTAGAGGGATGATTTTTCACTCATTGGAGAGACTGTCATAACTCACAGTCCTAAGAGAGTGTCTGTTTCTCACTGTCACTGGTGAGATAAGCTATATTTAATGCTGCAATATCAAAGCTGCCAATTTTACATTTGCATTTAGTGGTACAGTTACAAATTAAATACACTGCCTGCCTCGTTTTGGTTTGCAGAGGGTAAAGTGATGTAATTACATTAGAGGGGAAAAAGGGCTTACTTAAACAAAGTTTCAAAGTGTAGGGTTTGACATTTTAGGAACATTGGACAGGTACAGATTTAAATGATGTGGTTTTATATGTTATCAGCAATGCTACATTAAAAAATGTGCATGAACRTATTGAGGTCAGACTTCTTACTCTGCAAATTACTATAGAGTATTCTTGGATAGCTCAGTGCTAAACATAAAAGAAAATCAACATCCAGTCTGCTATAACTAGTATGGAAAAAAGGAATTTTCATTATCAGCAATGGAGATGAGATATATATTTGTGACTGTAAGCAATGGTGGGGTACAATTAGAATGAGAATATCCTGGTTGATTATCTGTTTGTTTAAATGAGGAAAAATGCATCAAGTTCCTTTCAGGTGGTAGACTATATAACAAACTACTGATCAGGATTAAGCATCACTTCTTATTTTCTTTAAAAGGCTAGTGAAGTAATTGAAAAACACTGGATAGAGTCTGTTGTACTAAGACAGCATAAATCTAAAGTAAGGGAGACAAACATACAATGGTTACACTTCTTCACTACCCATGTGTCCTATGTTTGAACTATTTATTAACTGAAATGTGAATGGGCAATGAAGGGCCAATTTATATGTTACACCAAGAGATGTATTGTAACTGCCTTAAGCATTGATTTCCTTCCTTTGCCTGTTCTTGATTGGGATATACACACATAGAACAGCAATAATGTGGGGTTTCCTTATCAGATCTTGGATATTTCCCCAGACTGTCTGCAACCATTAACCTTGCATATTATCTGACTTTAGTGATTAGTACAAGGCACATAAAACCGTATTAATGGCCAGCCTTGGGTTAGAATGGTGAGCTGAATTATTGGAGGTTAGATTTTGCTGACTTTGTGATACAAATGATAGTATTATGCTAGTCCTGTGAAATTGCTAATTTGTCATTTCTTTCATGGTGTAGTCAATGATGTGGTACTAATGAATGAGGCACATAATTGTGTGATACCGAACTGGAGCTTCTCGCTGATGCCTCCTGCGCCTGTGTTAAGAGGAAGCGAATGTCAAGACTCTCTTTGTTCACTAGTTCCTCTCGCATTTCTGCGCCCTGCTGCTAGAAGATCAGAAACAGTGTTTGTGATTAATGCTAAGGCTACTGCAGTTCGGTTTATAAGCCTAACTTTGTTCCGTTGTRCTCATTACTATTATGAGGCGCTTTTGTAGGATTCTGTCGCTTCTTTGCTCTTGCAGCTCTGCTGTGAGATGTGTGCGCTGCATCTGCAGCGAACTTCAGCAAATAAAGTCCTCCAGGATCTTACAGTTGCTGCCATTCTGAGATCCCCTCAAGAAGGTTTTTCCAGTGTACATCTCAGAGACTATCCAATAAAGTGGGCCTCCAAAAGGATTTGGAAGATAAACTGGAGTGGGTGAACTGGGGGTCGGTGTTTGAAGCATTTCTTTTTGTCTACTGTTATATTTTTGCTCAAGTGGTTGTGCAAGGAGATCTGACTGGACCAGATTAACACGTTGCAGTGGTCAATCAAAATGCTTCTTATCCTTGTGATTAATTTGGAGGTTTCTTTTAATTTTCTTTTAAATCCCTTTTTTCTTATTTTTTATCCATTTTATTAGGAAGAATGAGGCTCAGGGGAGGAAGGGAATAAAAGCAAAAAAAAAAAAAGGGGGGGACTAAGTCTTTTCTTTTAATTCATAAAACAGAGTTCATGATTGTTCATAGGTATAATTTCAGCTTGCGTTATTAAATACTTTTCAGCGCTTCTCCCAGAAGGCACTGAAGAAATAGAAGTACACATATCTGTCTGCTTCCCACCTGGCATCAAGAAGCAGCTGGGCCAGACCTTCAGTTCACTTATGCAATGGTGGACCTCCCTAGCAGCGTGAAGTGGGGCAAGTTCTCCTGCAGCGAGGGCGGTGGGGGAGCACCAGCTCAGGCACTGCTGCCTTCAGGAGCATTATGGCGGTCCCATGCCATCTGACATCGTACCTAAAGCTCTAGCTTCAGAAAATAAAGTAAATATTGGAAAATCTCAGCCTGTGTTAAAATAAGACAGAAAGATGAATACAGCACAAGAAATAGTATTTATTATGAGAAAAATGAAAAATAATCATGGTTGGTTGAGAAGTCTGAAAAACAAGCCCAAGTGGATTTTGAAGGCTTGAAAACCAAAAGGTGTGCGTGGTGGAGAGAGAACCTAGAGTTTACACTATTATAAAAATAAAAAAATCTGGTTTATGTTAATTGGATGCTTGTGGTAGGCTGTGTTGATGAATTTTACAGATTTGGAGTCCTAGAGTCTGATTTACTGCTGTATGGTTTGGTCTGATGTTAGTGTGATACCACTGAGCTCAAAATAATGGACCTCAGGCACAGGTCCTTGAAACTCCTTCCCTAATTGGTCTGAGCAGTTTAATCTTGAGAAAATCACTTTGGAAATCAGCTTTTTAGCCTTCTTACGTGTAAAATGGGAGAAGCAACATTTGTTTATGTCTGAAAAGTGTTTTTCAGTTTTATATAAGAATGACTTAGTGTCCGGCTGTTAGTGAATAGTGCCTGTGATAGGCAGCAGAGGTGTTCTGCTTCCCCCATCAAATTTAAAGTGGCAGAAAGACAGGCTGCCCAAATGAAAGAGTCAAAGTCCCAATTAATCTGATATGCTTAGATTTAACTAGAAGTCCCTTCAATCTTTTTAGGCTCGTAATTCTGTTCTCTAGTTCTTTACCATGTGCAGCTATAGTGCTGTAACGAACTTTCACTGATGCCAAAGTTGTTATATTTCTTAAAATGACATCAGTATAAATAGTCTGCTTTTGTAACAAACTGTGTATTTATTGCATTAGTTTTCAAGCCAGTAGTCACGCTATTCTGAAACGTATTATTAACACGTCTCTGAGTTTGGAGTGATGTCCTCCTCCTGCTGCTGAAGAACTCAAGCTCTGATAGTGACACACTTGCAAATTGCTCTTCTGCTTGAAGCCTTTTAACAGAAGATAGGAAGGTGGCTATTTTTCAGGTCCAGGTTGTCTCAGTGTACAAGCAATTTTGTGTTGGTTTTAGGAGAACAGTTTACTTGGGAGCTCGAGTCTTCATGAATTAACAGACAAATTCTCCCATCAGAATCATTCAGAAGCAAGTCAGTTGCTTTTTTCCAGATCTTTACTCATTCCACAAGTATTTGTGGAATGTGGAGTGCACTAGCTTTTCTGTCAGATGCAGTATTTCAACAAAATTAACTAGCAAATACAGCAAAAAAGGGAATGTTAGGGTCCCACTAATGCAGATCTAGTGGCTTTTTGAAGCACAGGGATAGTAAGATTTGGAGAGAGGCAGCAGGGAGCACATGCCGTTTCTGCATTGTGAAGGACTTCTGCAGGACTATTTCCTATGGGCTTAGGCAGTACAATTTAACAAATGAATCGATGAACCAGTTGCTATTCCTAGTTCTGCCCCCAAGCAAAGCTGTGATTTTCTTTTTATCTTTAAAATTTAAGCTTCGTGGATGATCTTTTATAATGTGTTTGCACAAAGCCAAGAATAAAAAGGCTTGAAATCAAGTAGATACATTTATTTTCTTCTATTACTGTTGTTATAGCTATCTAAGGAAGCAGTTAAGAGAAGTCTTGTAGACAGAGAGAGTATCTCTTAGTTGGAACAACTAGTATAACTGGAAAATCTAGGCAAGCTCTTGGCCATACAAACCCATCTTTAGGTCTGGAATAGGAGATGCACACCTCAAATATAAATAAAAACTGTATCTTACTGGAATTCATGATTTCTGGTATCCAGGGACACTATGAACATTAGTTTATTGTTGCCGTTTGAAGACATTTTTGCATTTTTCCACTGAAGAGCAGGATTAGAGATCAGAGATGGAGTGATTGGCGAATATCTGGGTCTTTAATCGATTTGTATGGATGTGTGAGCTCACTCTAGGTTGTAGCATTTGTTGAGTTTTGCCCACACAGTTTCTGTGCGAGCTCTGTACGAAGTATACTACATGCTGAGAAGTATTGTGATCCAAGGATTTTGATCATTTTGTTGTGGGTTTATCTATTCTGATGTTGCACAGAAGTGCTGGCAAGCTTCCTGCTTATTAGCCAGACCAGGCATAGTCTAGATCCATACAGTACTTTTTGGACTATAGAAACTTTCATCTGTTTGTAGTATAATAAAATGAGGAGGTTACTTGAAGGCTAGGAAAATTTGTGTTGGGAATATATCTTTGAAAGTAGGATCTCCTTTCAGAACAGTTGCTTAATGACCTTCCCCATACTTTCCAAAGACTGRTGATATGTGCTGTTGAGGGGTGTGCAATCAGTGAGTTGTCTGTTTTTGTTTTTTCATAAGGTGTTCTTATATGGTAACTGGGTACTTTCTGTAGCTGTGTGCTATGGATGTATGAGTCTTAAGTGTGTTTATTTTTTGATAAAATAAACAGTATATTGCATCAAATAGAGATAAGAAAGTTATCTACTCTTCTAGTCCACCTCACAACAGCTGCAACACTTTAACATTTTCAGAACTTTGCTCAGTTTTATTTAATTCAGATTCTACTGGTTTGGGTTTTTTTTTGTTTCTGTTTTTTTTTTTTTTTTTTAATTCTTGGTAATTAGCAGATGTTTCCTGCTCTGTGTCTTGCTGTACTGGTTAGAAATGGGTATTGCAGAGATTTAAGCCAGTGCTGGATGTTTTCCCTGAACAGCATGGGAAACAGGTCAAAAGAGTATCTGCTGGGGTCAGGGGGTCCCACCATCCTTTTTGACTATTAGCGAGGTCAAGGTGGCACCCACCCATGCTGAAAGTGCTGGGAGCTCTGCCCTGCCTCTCCATTACATGGATCAAGAGGAGCAGGAGCTGGACTCCTGTAGTCACCCTTTCAGGACTAATTCCCATGTTGCTGGACCCCAGCAAGGCAAAGCTGAGTCTCATGCCGACTATCATCAGCAGCTGTAGTCTGGCAAACATAATCTGTACACTGTTTCCCTCCCCTTGGGCATAARCTGAAAAGGTTCATCTCTAAAAGTAGCTGAGAGTGTAGCTGGGTCTCTCACCAAATCTGTTCATTCAGACTCTACACATACTGCCGGTGGGGCTTGCTGGTGTGACGGTAGAGGATCAAAAGAAACCTGACTTGTTAACAGTTTGTTTGAATCAAGAAAGTGTATTTTTGACCTGAAATCCTGTGCATTACTTGCTCAACCGATAAAAGAACTGCCATTGTTGCTACAAATGATCTGTTTTGTCCTCACTAAAATATAAAACATTTCTGTTGAAGGAAAATACGACACCATAAATAATTAAAACTATTCCAATTGACTTTTTTGGTCAATTTTAATCTGACCTTAAATCACAATGGTCAGCCGTTTTATTTATTTTTTTAATTACTGATTATTTAGAGAGATTACTCTAAGCAATTACTAGTTAATATCCTTAATAGCCAGTTTTACGTGTAGTCCACTGCTATGTTGCCACTGGCCCTGCTTGAGAAATATAATACACTGAATATCAGATCACATCCTGTATGTCCCCAGTATTAAAGAGAACAAAATGAAAGTAATATGAATTTCACTGATAAGGACCACTTTAGCTGTGATTATAGTTCTATCAAAATGTACCAGTCTAATATTAAGCACAGATTTACATATCTTTGAAATAATACAATTATATATAAGAAACCTTGCTTTAGCGATTAAGACAATGAGATCTACCCCATGGTGTTATGGGGAGAAGTCCGCTTTTTTTGATCTGGACAGTTTTTTTTTTCTTCTTGATATTATTGAACCTATGTGAGGCAACAGCCTTTTTTTTTCTTTTTTTTTTTTCTATTTTCTGGAGGGTTACAATTGTTCTGTCAGTGATACTTGGGTTACATATTAAATGACCTTGTGGAGGTTCCTGTTTTATTGTAATCAACCATTTAGCAACAACTGGATGGTATATTTGTGCCTCACAGTTAGTTGTTTCACTGAGATTAAGGAACTATGGACCTTCTATATGTGCTATTATTTATTGAACCGTGTTTGAAGAAATTCGTCTACTGCTTTTCATTGATGGGAGTTTCTGGCTAACAGCACTTTAAATAAGTGGAAAATGCTCAGTTATCACCCAATGTGAACAGGATCAATAATAGTTTAGTAGTGTCTGATAATTGCAGTGGCTGTTATGCACAAGAGCTTGCATCTTCTTGAGTGACTCTTATCAATCTATTGTCCGTCATCATCTGATAATCAGACCRAAAATATAGTGGGGAATTATCCCTTTTTGAATCAAGCTTGTGAAAAACATTTGAAATAATGGTAAAAAAGTTCTCATTGTTCCACTCAGCAGGGAGAAAAATTCAGTATCTGGGTGACTATAGTGAGAAAGGGACACACAAAAAAAAATTCCAACGTGCACTCTCTAAGTAGAAAAATATGTATAGCACAGTGATATAAGGGCAAAATATTTCTGCAATATTTGGAGAGTGTCTTAAAATATTTGCGATTATATTCTGAAGGAGTCATGACCCTTTGTACCTCTCGGGACTATGCTGGTGACTTGAAAGGAAACCGTAGGACACAGATGGCAAGAAAGGTATGCTAGAGTGCAGCAGAATGCAGCTCTTGTTGCTTTGTTCCTGAGGGCAGCAGCAGCTCCACTTCACAGCACAAGCACCCCAACGCTGAGATGGTGTGCAGCTTCGACTGCTCCCTCCTGCTCTTGGAAGTAATGTTGCTCTTGGACACACTGAGTTCACTTACAATACCAGAAGAATTTATCTCCCTCCCACCACCCCACCTCTTTCCATGCCAGTAGGAGTGGCTTTTTTAATGATGGTCTCATCATCTTCCCGCTTATGCTTCTCTCTCCATTTTCCTTTCCCTTTTTTAATTCATCTTTTACCTCGTAACTTTCACTAACATGTATAGCCTGGCCACCTTAGGTTTCATGGCCTTTCTCCTCTGCTGACAACAGACAGAACTGCCAGAAGTCTGTCTGGGCGTAGGTTTTCATATTGCTAGGCTCAGTTACCGAAGAGAATCCTTTGGCTCTTTTTACATATTTGTTCTAGCAATGAAGAAAATAAATTTTAAAAAWTGCTGTTAAATGATATATGCCTCTGTAGACCAGTGCTCTACCAGCATATTCTTTTATGAAAAGAATTTGACAGTTTGTGTGTAGTCTACCAGTAGCAACATCACGTTTTCTCTGCGATAAGTTTCTGGCTTTGGTGTCTACTGCATCAGGCCACCTGTTTGACAGACACATATGTTGGGAAAGACAGAAGCACCCCCTAGCACTCTTTCCCCTTACTGTCATACTTTTAATTGCTGAATCATAGAGTAATTCAGGTTGGAAGAGACCTGCTCAAAGCAGGTTCCGTTACTTTCGGTTTATCAGGGACTGGTACAGGCAAGTCAAATTTTGGACTTGACCACAGCCTCTCTGGGTTCCTGTTCCAGTGTTTGATCTTATTGAATAGTTTCTGTAATAGTCTTAAGTAATATTTAAGCCAAAGTCTTCAGCTACCCTAGCTATACTGTCTTCAATAAGCTTTTTTGTCTACTTTTGAATGAAAACTTGATTTCTGCCATATGGCTTGCAATGTGAAGAGTTAAATGCAGTATTTCTGTACCTTGGCATGCATACACTCTCTCTTCCTTTCCATTTATCTCAAAGGCAGTTTCAGACTTGAGTGTGGTCTGCCGTGTAGTATATATCTCCTGGACTATTCAGAATGGAATGAAATTACAACAGCTATAATTCCCTGAGAAAACACTTCTGACTGAGCAAATAGGAAACTTAACTGGTGGGTGCTTCTGTAGTCCTGTAGTCCTTTGCTAGATGATTTGAGCACAATCAAATTACTCTGTTGAAACAAAGCAAAATTTACTGGTAGCCAAAGTATAATTATTTTGAAATATTAATCTCTAGTATGTACCTGCAGGACTTCCTCTCTGTAAGGATATTGTCTTTTTCTCCATGTGTCACTGAGTAAGGATTTGCAAATACTAACAAAACTCCTTCAGATTTAAAAAATGTCCCTATTCTACGTCAGGACAAACCCACCCCACCCCCCACTGTTTCTGGGTGAAAAGGGGGTGACAAGTGAATCCCCATCAAACCCAGAAAAGGAACATCAAGGAAGATTCTGGGGAATTGATTTCAAGTTCCTGTTCTGCTCTACTTCTTATTCCCTTAGATGCCATATTTCTTGATCCCCTTATATATAACACTGCAGGCTGCTGCTGGGTGTCTTGACATGTCCTGTGCTAGAGATGATGCCCGCCTCCTGCCTGCTCCTAGGCGTAGGACCTGAAAAGGAGCATGAGCACATTAAAGGCAGTGACGAAACTACTAGGCCATGGTTTATGTTGTCTTCCAAAACCAACACCTTGGACCTGAAAGATTACCCTGATGCAAATTTCCACTGCATTTGCGCTATTCTTGCAGAAAAAAAAGGCTAGTTTTTGGTTCAGCTGTTTTGTGTCCTTACAGTTGTTTTGAATCAGCTTCTTTGACCAAAAGAATCAAAAAGTACAGCTGAAGCATTCCTGATTACCTATATTTGCAAAATTTTTCTCTTTGGCTTTGTAGAGAGCTTTTTGTTCTCTTAAGGTGAAATAAAGCCTCAGGTAAAACAGAAATTAAATCAGTTTTATTTCCATAAAAACTATAGCCTCTAACTCCATCAACTACAACTCTGTGGACCATATACGGTATTTTTACCTAAAGCCCATTTAGTAGGTAAAGGCTGAAAGGCAATGTATGACTAATTTTTAGACCTAGCCTTGAAAGCTGACTTGCCTGAGCTTGGCTCATGCCTTCAGAGGGCTAAGTCCACAAGGACATTTGTTACTTCTGTATTCACAGCATTCCTCCTTTCCTTCTGAGCTCTAGTTGGCTACGCTCTCAGAAAGGAATAGATGGTGCTCTGCCTTCTCAAATTGATAAACAGAGTTCTGGCTTCCCAAATGGAGCATTTCTATATAACGGCAAGAAAAGCAAAGGAAAGAGCTTGTTACTGAAATGACAATCATAAGAACTTTTTCCTGTACCATCCTGGAGTTTTCAGCTGGTTTGCTGGTTCCCTTTTCTGTGCACACAGAGCTGTTTAAGAAAGCAACTCCCTTCACTCTAACGAAACAGGTTAAATATTGCAGCATAAAGTGTGTGGTGCACACTGAAACTGGCTTGCAGATGCTGCTGCTAAGACCCATGAAACTTTTATACTTCAACCCAAACCTATGCATTTTGTTTTACTCAGAAAATTCAGCCCTTAAAAATCAAAATGCCCTGGAAGAGTATTCTTCTCTGATCTCAGACAATCCCCACAGTGTTGTAAACTTAATAATGAAAGAATATTAATAATGAATGAATATGTGACATGTCTATGAGAAGCTTTGTCACTTCTCTCCATGGAGTAAAGAGTGAAGGACAACTAGGCTCTAATTTGGCTGCCTCAGGTAAGTGCCCAAAGTTAAGGCAGGATGACTTTGGATTCCAGCTTCTTACCAAAACAGAGGAAAGACAAAATTTGGCTGACTGGGAAATGGAAAAGCATTTGGTTGAGGATTTAATTTCTGTTCTCAGTTACTCAGTTTAATTTGTACTTCCCTTAAARAGAATGAAAGTGGGCACTCTTTATATTAAGATTTAATGATATTTTGCAAATGGTTAATAAAATGTAATAGGCTTACGGCAGTAGTACTTGCTACAGATTAATTCCAAAGAAATAAGCATTTTAGGTGGAAATACAGGTGATTGGAATTCAAAGCAGTCAATTATTAAGTCACTTTCTAATCTTCAGCTTTCTGTAAACCTACTCTAAAAAGAAACCAAGTGAGATGCTTGTCTACAGCGCTCAAGCTCCCATTACATTATATAAAAGCAGTGTCAACCTCTCCTGTTTGACTGAGAAACGTTCCAAACCGATGAGTGTGGGTCTCCATTCAGGCGGATAACTTGGTTGCGGACAGACCAGTTAAATACCTGGTTTAGTCAGTCTTTTTATCTTGAAATTAATTTTCCTCTAGTGCCTACTGATTACAATAAGCTTTTGTTTTTCCTCTGCAGCTGTTTGCTTTGGCATGGAAGGTAGGAAGAAGTTCCTTTTGGAGCCAGTCTCTGCTCATCCCAGAGCTTCAGAGCAGTATCAGGCTTATCTTCTCCCGTTTCCCAAGCTGGGGCTGCCAGCCTGCCCAGCGGAAGGTGTTGGACAGCCTGAGCATGAATAGAGGGTTTCAGCAGATCCATGCAGTGAGCTGTCTTCAAGCCCAGCCCTTTCTACCCTCTTTATCTTCCAGAGTGGCAGGCTGATATCCAATATCCAGAAAGTCAGTGGGAGTCGTGCTTTTCTATTTTAAATCTAGATAAGTGGGTGTCAATATATAATCTTACAGCCTACCAGTCCTCCGGGATAAACACTAAAATCTAAGAGCATTGAAATGTTTTCCACAGCCCCTGTCTTTACGGCAGAATAGGCCATGCAAGTGAACCCAAGACCCCTCTGAGTTAATAGCTCCCCTTTTAAGACAGGGAGGAGTTCATCGAGGATAGAGAACAATACAAAAATGCATCTAAAACTGGAACTGGGTAATGGCTTTGGTACTAAAGGGCTAAAGAGAAACAGCGAATGTTCTCAAAGATTGCAGTTCAATTCCTGGTTTTAACAGTTCAGTCAAGAGTCATGAAAGCAGCAAATGGCAATCTTACAGTTATTATTACTTTAAGAAAAGGGATTTCTCACCTCCCCCCCGCCGCCCCCCTTTTTGTTTAGAAATGGGAAGCTCCTTTAACAAAGCTGATGCACAACAGGACGGCAGGCGACATCCAAGTATGTTGTAGGCATATCCTCATCCTATAACAAAAATTTTCTTTCAAAAGTCATGATATCAAGTGAAGGTTTTAATGGAAGGTTCTTTAGGTGAGAACAAAAAAATAGTATATTTAATTGACTTATCCTTTCAACAACTCTAATGCCCATTTTTAGCATCTAATCCCCTGAGATACGAGATATCACTCATTTATTTCACCTGGTCTAAGGTCCAGGGTGGAGTTTTCTGTTTTGTTTTGCTTTGCTTTGCTTTGTTTTTAGCATTTGGGAAGATATGAAACTGCCTCTTACATCCTTTACATGACTGTTGTGTACCACTCATTTAAAAGAGTGTTACTGCTGCATCAGCCCCTATCTTCCAGAGTTGTATGGGAGTGCACTGGAGCACTGCTCCCTTACTTGAGACATTTTTGACAGAAAGTATAGGTGACGTATCTCTATCCAACCATACTCCAAGATGGTAATGAAGACTGCCATTTTTTAAGCACCATTCATCATCCAGCTTGACACCTGCTGAGACAGTTCCTGCAGCTGCATTTAATATTCTAGTGCATTTATTTATTTATAATCCTGGCTGCTCAACAAATGGCAAGATCAGACAGATTTGATATGGGGGTCTCCCCGTAAAACACCCATATTATAAAGTTAAATGTGTCCTTACGTGAGGTTCCACTACACCTAAAACACTGTATAGCATTTAGGGCTCACAAAAAGCATCAGACATCTAATTTTTTTGCAAGCAGACCTGTTCAGAGCAAAATTGGGTCTGGGTATAGCTTTTATTACTCTTAGAATTCAAATGATTTGTGGCAGGGAGATGACCCATTCAGCTGTGTAAATATCTCAAACATCCATAGGTTAAAAAATTCAAGAAAAACATATTCTGCTTTGTCACCCGTATTCCATTGATATATAAAAGAACATACCTTTGTGAAGTAGGTGCATACATTAATGGGAGCTTTAACTGTTGATTTCTCTGTTTCTGTCACCATTATGGTATTACTTAATCACAGCTTTTTGTGTCTAATTTACCCAAGAGTATTTTTAATAGAAGCATAAAAGAAGTTCAATGCTGGGTATGAAAAGAAAAGGAATTGGGGTCCAGTCTTTTTGGCAAATACTCCATAACAAGGTAATTCTTTAAAGGCATATCACATAGCTTTGAGAGAATAAAACAAATGCTTCAGGGTAATTCTGGTCTTTCAGATAAATACACAATTAGATTATATGATTTACATCAGATGATGTTAATTTACATAGGAGAATATGTGAAGCATTCCCAAGGAGTAAGGACAGATCTATATAACTGGAGAGACCGTTAACAAGCCCATGCTCCCCCCTGTTAAATAATAAACCAGAAATAATGTTTAAGTGTTAAGAGTTTTTGTGATATATTTGAGAGCCTTTCTTACAAATTATGAATAAAATTAACTGCTGCTCATTCTCATGCATGCTATCAAGTTTTTACACACCAATATATCAAGGTTTTTCACATCAGCATACTAATACATGTACATCTTCAATATTCATGATACATAAATGAACACATCTAAGAACAAATAGGTAACTGATTTATAGAAAAGTAAAAAAAGTAAATTGGATCATTAGGAACATGTCTATTTTTGGTTATGTGAAATAAAAACTATGAATATTCCATTAATGAAACGTGTGGCAAGAATTTGCTTGCTACATGATTTTGTTAAGATAAAGTTTTTATTTTCACATAGAGTAGACAAATAATTTAAGATCCACAAAGGGCACAAAGTCGTGGGAACTGAGGTGAGTTTGTCTTCTTTTTCCCGGAAAACAGCGCAGCAGGCAAGTGAATGGACTATGGTGGGTCTTCCCAACCCAATCCAAAAGCCTTTGTTCAATTGATTCCTTCCTTTCGTGTAGGTGAAGACCTTCATGTGAGTAAAGACTGTAGGACTGCCTCCCCTCTGACAGCATCATCTGGAAGAGAGCTCTCATTTTGGCTACTTGTTCCTTTAATGCTCCCATAATGAATATATGGTTTATTTCTAGCACATCTAATTATCTGTTTATACTTCACAAACCACTCTGAGGGCATTTTTTTTTCTTTACCCTGGCACCCACATATATTTTTTAACATTTCGGGGACATTTTCCTAGAAATGTTTAAAACTCTATGCGGCTGAGACAGAATATGGATATCATTGTGGTACAACCAAAAATTATGCCCTACAACATGACACAGATAAGTACATCATAACTTGTGTTTGCGATACAATCAACCGGTCCACCTAGCCTTAACAGTTAAGGTTGCCACTTCCATTTCAAATGAGAGGCAAACCTGGCAGACAGGTTACGAGCAAGCCACATAGCCGCTTGCTTCCTGCACTTTACATTTGCAGAATAATAATAGTTTTCTCTCTGTTTTGAAATAAAAGATGCAGGGATGTTAGAATTAATGAGATGTCCAGTCTAAATGCAATCACTAAAATTAGCAGAAGCAAGAGGTATCACATATGATGTAAAGGTCTTTTATTTTTTCCCACTTTTCTCCTGTACTGACCTGAATGGTTTGTGTAATGAATAAWATTACACCTGTTAATGAGCACAGGCCTGTTTAAATAGCGAAGTGGTATTCTCTGCTTATTCATGTGCATTGTTTACAGGAGAGTGAAACATTCAAGGTTAAATGTGAGGACTGTGTCTTCAAGGTTTCTTGACCAGACATGCATATGCATACATTTGCACTGCTGTAGGTCAGGGTCCTCCTTTTTTAGGACATAAAAATTACCTGATGAGAAGACCAGCAAAACCCCAGATGAATACAAGACACAATGAAGGTCTCAGATTTTAAGAGGAGTGTAGCTCTGGATTTTTTTTTTCTTCTTCTTTTGTTGTAACCACATATACCTGACATAGGTACAGTATCGATCTGCCTACTGGTGGTGAAGCTGGCTTTTTGTTCATCTGGTGGTAGTGTTACCCTAAAGCTGCATGTCAGTTCATCAAAATCAATTCTCTTTTGATTTTTGCAACAGCAGAGATGGGTCAGCTAACAAATGACAAAGGGCCCTATTCATGACAAAGCGATTGTTGCATTACAAGTACAATTTTGTAGGAATTTAACAAAAAAAAGAAGCACAAGAACACAATTTTACTGCATCATTTACTGTCTCACATGATTCCTCAGACCTCTTGAATGTCACATAACACAGTGTTTAGACTGTCTTCAGAGTAGACTAGTCACCTTCTTAAAGAGAAACACACCAGATTCAACAGTGCGTATTTTTTCGATAGAAAAAAAATGTTCTTCATTTAAATGTATTTCCTAACACTTTGCAATAAATTCAGAAACACCTTAACTGACCAAGCAGAACCCCCTCCATATTACTCACAATATTATCTTCTATGTATTTTAGTTACTTAGCACAGATTATATAGGTGAGGCAAGAGCTCACTGATCCACTATGTGAATTGGTCACTTCTCCTGCTAAAGAGTTACAAATGCCTCCTGCAAGGCTTGACTGCAAAGCTCAGGCAGAATCTGGATAAAAGATTATCACTTGATAATTTTGCAGAGATTTTTACCAGCTCAGTGGCAACAACTGATGCAAATGTATGAATTAACAGAGGGAGGGTATGAATTAACATTTTCAGGAAACAAAATTTTAAAGCTGACATTTTTGCCTGAACGAGAGTTTGTATTTGAGCAATACTGAGCTCATGCAGACCATATATGTCTGTCTTTGTAGACATTTATCAGATGAATGGCAAATCTGTACATAAAAATCCAGTTTAAACACTTCAACTTAGACACAAACATGAGTGTGAAAGTAAGTTTTCAATGGGGCTGRGAGTGTCCTTACTTATGTCCATATGTAGAACATTCTGGGCATATGTTTTAGCTCTGTTGTATCGCAGTAATAACACCGAAGTTTGGAAAACTGCTGACTTACTGGTTGGAGGCTCTTGTTTTGGAGTAGCTCTTGGATGCCACAGACTTGAAAAAGGTACACTGGTGATCTTTTCTTTTTCAACAGCCCTGGTGTAGTGCTTTAGGAAAGCAAGGATTTAGCCAGTTGATAGAGCTAGTTCCTGTCTCTGATGGTTGTTAACTTTTGTCTTAAACCGAGATATTATCACCTACTTGATATCTAACTGGCTGCACAGTTGTCCCTAAGATTGGCGTGCGGGAAGAGTTTTGTGCCTAGGAAGGCTGTAACTCCTTTTTAAATTTGTCCTTTAATAAGGTTTTCTGAGCTTTTTTCTCCAGGAATTCTTGAGAACCATCAATATTTATTTAGCTGTAACAGGGAGCAGAAAAGACTTTCTCATTATTAACTTGTCTAAGAGTGGTTTGTATGCATTGCCAGGTCAGTGAAGAATACTTTTGGAAGTATTGCAGGGGGATGGCGTACAGCTTCTTGCAAGGAGGCAACCTCCAGCCTCTAGCTCCATGGGCTATTTTGCAAAGTCTTCGCTTTCTCAACCCAGCCAGAGGGTTTCCAAGTGCAGATTTAGCTCTCCCCGTCTGCACTGACGGCCAAGACATGTGCTTCTTGGACACGTAATATGACTGGGGGCTGTGGGACATGCTGGCACCCTCACTGGAATTGGGACTGCATCTACCGCAAACTTTCTGTATCTCCACAAGTCCATGGAAAGGACAACCATTAGGCCACCCTGGGCTTGTTTTTGTTGTTGKTGGTGGGTTTTTTTATTGCTAGAGAACTCAAAAGAGAAGCAGTTGCTGTTTGTCAGTCAAAGGGAATAAAAATGCAAACAATGACAGTATTATGCCTGTATGGATGTATGATTTGCATTTAGATTTATGTAAATAGCTATGGAAATCAAGTTGGCACTTGGCTTTCAGTAGGTTACTGAAAGGTATGGCTCGTGGAGTTGCAAAGTTTGAACAGCCACATTCTAGTTCCTTTGGTCACTGGAGTAACTCTTCTCTGCTTAAACAGTAGATTGGCCACTATTCCTTTTTATTTTTTGCAAGATGCTAGACATTTTCCCCCACTTGTGAACCTGAAACTATTCAAACTGTTTGTTTTTAGCCCCAGAAGTTCTAAGCATGCAGATGCTTTTTCTGCATGTACATATTCTTGCGTGTTTTAATTTATAGGCACAGAAACAGTGATTTACTGGTCTCTCGTCCAGAGGGATTAGACGCCAGTAGCCAGGACGATGTTGGGACAGCCTTTTCACAGCTGTTTAAGCACAGAATAAAAACCCTTATTGATCCTACTGAAACACCTAAGACATGGCTATTATTATTACATATCCATTTATCCTCTGGTGTTACATTTGTCTTATAGACAACACTCTTTAACCAAGGTGTTGTCCAGACTGCTAGGAAAATGAATTACTCTGGGGGATGTACTACTGTTTGTGCACTCTACTGCAATCTTATTCCTGTTATGAATGGGAATGTGACAGTAAATTCATTGGGAACAGACTCAGTCTGCCAGGCTTGGGTAAATATATATTTCAATGTTCCTCTAGGAACTGTGCAGCTCTGAAACGCCTTTTCCTTAGGACTACTTTACGGTCATAATATCTACAAGTATTTTAATTATGGTCAATACATTCCCTTTGCTTATTTCATATTTTCGGAAATGCTCAATAACATTTGCCTCTTCTCTAACAAAAAATACCAGGTGCCATTCCTTTCCTCTGGCACACGCACGTGATTTAACTTGGGGTCTGCCTGGTGCAGAGATGCTGGGAGTTTATCAGGGCATTTTTTTTTCTCCCAGCAATCTCCTTCTGGGGAGTTTGTCAGTTTGCAAGCTATAAAAAGAARTAGGTTAAAAGAAAAAGGGCATTTTAGTGGAGGAGGGAATTAAAATTCAGCAGCCTAATATCAGCAGTAGTTTATAACAGGGCCTTATAAAAGGCAGCTCTGTGTCTTTTTTTGTGTGCACTTTTATTTCCTTTGATATCAGCAGGGGAATTTTCTCTGCAAGACCCATTCCCATCTCACTTTTCTGCTTTCAGATCCCTGCTGCTCTGGGTTTTCTCCTTTCATTTTGATATATGTTATATTCTTCAAGCTTCCCACTTGAAGGTTGTAGGAAGCTCGATATTGCCCTTAAAATAGAGAACACAATTGAYGTGAAAATTCTTCAAGGGGTGGCCCTGCTTTTCATATATGTTGAAAAGAATCCTTGCAGTTACTGGGAGGCCTTGGCGGTGGTGGAGGTGAAATCTTCAGGAGACCATCCTATGCCTAGTGAAATTGTACTAGAAATGGTAACTTGCTACCGGCACTTTSAGTTGTACCATATCCTTAATAAGAATGCATTTGAGTACTCTATAATTGCACAAGAATAAGATACAGTTACAGGTTTATGTATATACACCTATCTCTAATGCTGCTACTGAATTAAAAATGTGTTGTGATGGACTGCTGCTCAGACGTTTGCCCTCCACGAGATGTGGCAAGCCCCCTAGTTTAGGCTGAAGTAATTCCTTTTCTATACTTCCTAGGGCAGAGGCTAAAAAGCCAGTTAGGTGCTTCTGCAGAAGGGGGGAATTTCTTTCTAGACACTGATCATAGCGTGGTTAACACGTTCCAAAGGACATCGTTGTGTTCAAACCTCCCACGACAATTCCCTCAAACTCTTTGCTGACTCTTCTGGCGCTTTTGGGTGACCCCCCCGGTAGGCTGGGAAGGCAGCGTGCCGGGGAGCGTGGGGTTATCATCTCCCACGCTCCACTCCGGCAGTGGCCTCCGGTGCATTTCTGGCTGTTACAAATAGATGGCACTTTTGACTTGTACTAGAGCAATTCAGTTGGTAGGATGCAATACCTGAACCCCCCCCCGCCTTGCTAGGGTTTTCAGAAGTCAGGCACATATTTGTTATTGCTTATACGGGGGCAAAAGAAACGAGGCAGATTCAAATAGTCTGCCATGTATATCTCAGGCGGTGAAAGCTTAAGAATCTAAAAATTAAACGGTAGAATGGGCAAATCAAGTCCATTTGTAACGTATTTCCAGACTCGTGCACTGGATTCTCGGGGCGAGCTGGAAGAGARTTATCTTTTAATACCGAGTTGCTTTAAACGCGAACTAGGCAATTGCCACAAAAGTCCCTTATTTGCTGCTTTTCTGGTCTACACGTGTGCACACAGAGACACACATACACACAGGGGGGGAAAATCAGCCTGTTGTCTTGCAAGTGTTACTTATCATATTAATTAAAATCTGGTGACACGATAACACTAGCAGCTGTGTGGGAAAGCGAGGGAAATTAACAAACGTTTGATTTGTTGTGTTGCTAATGTGACACTTATTATACAGGTCACAGTAAAACAATACCTCAGCCAAAATATGCTAATACTGGTGGAGAACTGTTGCAGTTGTAAAAACATTGGTGTTTATTATAATGAGGCAAAACAGCACATTACCTTTAGCAGAGTGACTGGCTGTTTCTCAGTGCAGGAATAAAGTATATCTGAAGGCTTAAWAAAAAAAAAAAAAAGATGYAGAGGAAGAAGAAAGTGAAATTGTTATAATTCTAAAGCCAGTAAAAGAAAACAACCTCAGGTACGAAAAGGACGTACAGCTCTTAGAAAGCAAAATATGTAATTTCTAATGGACGTGGATTAAATGGAGGATGCCTGCAGCTTCTTCGTTTAGCATTCCAAGGAACTTTGTTACAAGAACAAAAGAAAATGATTTACTAAGATACAAGTTATGCTATAAAATACACGTAGCACTGGAAATGTAATTACATTTAGAAATGGATGTATTAACCGCCCTTTTCCCCTGAGGAAAACTAATATGTAAGCTTATTTTTAATGGTGGCTTATATCCAATCAACCAGTTTGATGACATTTTTAAACAAAGACCTTCGGACTTTAAATAATTATTCCCRTGCAATTGTGGGATCACATATAATTACTTGCTGTTTGGTACCTCTTCCCAAACTTAATTGCACTATACTCTGGATCTGAGAGCTTTTTTAATATATAAAAATAAATAAATTTACAGAATTTAAATCTGAAATAGGAAAAATTCTTCCCACAACTGAAGTAAAAATTAAGAGTATGCATTCAGCATTTTGTAGCTATTTACATCTTCCCAGGAATCATTCGATTTTTACTTTTTCAAAGGTTTCTTTCATTTCCAGGGTATTTTCGCAATTTTTGTACCATATTTTTGAGCCCAAGGAACGATTTTTTTTTTTTTTTCCTTTCTGATGTTTTGATCATTTTACTGAAACGGGGTGTATGAAGTCAACCATTTGTTTGACAGTCTTTGACAGCAGATTATGTAGATTTTGCCTGACAGAACACTAGTCATTCGGAACTGAATTCCGAGTGAGCAATCTAGATCAGAGGTCAGGCTGCGGGGTACAAATTGGGACAGATATTTCACCTTGCCGTGCGAAAGGACACAAAAAAGCACACGAATCAGGAATTGGTGAGAACTAAAAGGTTAAAGCAGAGGTGATCCAATTACACAATATTTACAGCCTAAGATTGTGCTAAAGTCCTTTTGAACCTCCTGCCCCTCCAGTTCACGGAGGAAGYGGGCTCTGATTTGGAAGTCTTCCCTGAAGAAATGTAAATGCACTCTTTAAAGATCTGCTCTATGCCAAAATGCTAAAATATACCTGTTGTCACTTGCGTTTCCCATCATTCACCTTGGTTTCCGTTTCAAATGGGCTATCAGGGTACATAGGTGCACACGGCAGAAAGCAGTTCTTTATTCCTCCCCCTTTTTCAGAGTAATGGCAGTAAGGGAAAAAACATGAAGAAGAGAAAAGATAGTTATCTAGGGCAGAACTCAGGTATAGAAGCCAGGGACTAGATATTTTGACTTTTCCCATTAAAATTGCCAGGTGTAAAAATGTAATACTGAGACACTGAATTCAATTATTGGTAAATTAGAGGTTCTATATTTTAATGGTAACTGGACCATGACAGAAATTAAACCAGTTTGCAAATATCTTAAGCTCTCTACAGAAACTCTGATTTTTTTTTCCTTTTAGTGATCAGTACTACCAGTTACACATACAAAACAAAATTCACAAGAGCATTTGAGTTGGAGATTTTAAAAAAATAAGGACTAGATCGGAAAGCTGGTTTGCTTTAATTTTTTTACCTCTGAATTACTTGTAATTGGAGATCGTTTTCAGAGGAATATTACTGTAACATTTATTATTTATCCTCACCTATTACACTCATTCTTTTATTAGTAGCTGCCAAAACATAGCAAAAATCAAAGTAGAAGAGGTTAAAGAAATTCCAGAAAGTGTTTAAGTTTTGGTTTTGTTTTTGGAGAATCTGTATAAATTAGATGGAGCTTTTGTGCAAACTTGTACCTTATATAAGTATGAAAAGATGTCTACATGTTCAAGGAGGTTAAGGATACCTGAATCAGTAATAAAGATGCCAAGAGTACAATTTAAATCTACTAAGTAACTAAAATCCTAAAACCATTATGTGGGGGGAAAAAAGAGAGAGAAAAAAAGAAAACACTTAAGGCTGATGAAATATCAAGGTTTATTATTCTATTAGACTTTGACAATGAAATGAAATACACAGACCTCTAACAATGTTATTAAAATAAAATTTCAAAGCTTGATTTTTCAATCATGCAGTCAAAGAAAGGAAGACATGTTACAGTCATATCCTGTAGAGTATAGGAAAGTTCTCTGTCAAAGCTGTGTAACATTTTGATTAAGTGCTTGATAGATTATAAATATAAGTCAGAGCTAGCAAGACACTGTAATAAATGGATCTTCTAAGAATGACTTGTGATCAATTTCAAATTACAGAAGTTTGTAATATACCCATTTCTTCCCTACATATACTCTCTTTAATAATGCCTTCAATTACATGTGTGTAGTTTTGTCTGTATGCAGGTACTCGATGTAGAAATGCAAAGACTTGTGCGTGCATAGATACATGTTTACATACAGGTATATGCACGTACGTATGATTGCACATCCACATCTCCTTATATAAGGTTTCAAGCAGTGTCCTATTCTGCAAGTTTGGTTTTTTTTCATTAGTATTATTTTGCATGTCATTAGACTTTAAATCAATGGGAAGACCTGCCATGAATGGGTTTTGGACGAGCAGACGAGACCCCAAACCCACAGATGATTACATAGGAAGTCAGTGGCAAATGCAATGCCACAAAAAGGGGAGTGCGGAGCCGTTCCTGGTGGATTACAGCGAGCATCAAAACACTCTGCTTTTTGCTGCTGTGCTTCATTTCCACTGCAGCATAACTTTGTAAGATTTTTTCTAAGGGAAAATTATTTTGGTATGAACTGAGCAGTAGCTGATTCAGTTCTGTGCTCTCAACTTCTGTTACCAGTACTGTTCATTGAAATAATATAATTTATTGATATAATTTAACCTCTCTCATATGAATTGTTTGAAAGCAACCAGTCTCTTAAGTACTATTGATCTATGCTCTACCCTGATTTTAATGGGCACTCTTATAATACTGTCTCTAGAACCTACTCTATTTGTCCCTAAGTACGTTAATCTCAATAATTACAATTATATTCATTATAAAAATACTCCGTGTAGTACCTAAAAAATTTGACTCTTAGCTGGAATTAATTTGTCATTATCTTGTTCTGAACTGGAAGAAGCCTACCAAAAAGGCAGGAAATGACTAGAGAAAGAAGAGAAAATTTCCAAAGGGTTTATGTAACAAAGGAGAGACTATTTCCAGTGACGTTGTACCACACGACATGTTTTAAATGCATACATTCAATACTATAATAAGTTTACAGCCAATCGTTGGTTCCTAGGTCATTGGTCATGAATTATAATCCGAAATTACTTTCTTCTGAATAAGCTCCGAAACTACGCAGGTTTTTCGTATATCAGAATCTTTACAGTTCACTGGGAAAGATTCATTGTCAATGCAAGCCTGATAAATTTGGCAAGATGTTAACTTTTATTACTAACATTTGTTTGTTTAGATTACTGTAACTTGCTGTACAGTGTATTTATAATAAGCATTAGACCAGCAATAATAGGAACTTTCCTTTTGAAATGTCACAGATGTGCCATTCCCTTTAATTCTCCAGAAATATGGGAAGTGATGATAGAAAAGGGGGGGTGCCGTTCAAAATATGCAATTTGGGTTTTAGGAGCAATTTTTAAAAAGACCAATTTCCATATATCAACACTTCTCAGTGAGTTCCATGAAACATTTTGATATGATTTACCAAAAACAGTTTTTGCATCAGGAACATTACAGTAGCTAATCTGCATCTGTAAAGAGTGGGAAATGGAATCACATTAGATATAAATGTAATGCAAAAAAGAAAAAAAGTTAATGCAACATTATGGTAGAGAATTCGAATGTACAATTGTGAGGATATTCAAAGTTATGGTTCCCACAGCAACAGTAACTCAGCTTTATTTACGTTGTAGCATTATATATGTTTAATTCCTTAAAGGAAAACTGATTTATTTTTTCTCAACTATATAGGATAGCATTTGCACATTAGGAAATATTTGTCTCTGAGATGGAACTGTGAACACCAAAGATACACATTTAGTGAAACTGGGTATTTGTGAGTGAGGCCGAGGAAATATCTCTCACACTAAAAGGTGAGAGAAATTTAGCTTGGGAGAAGGGTATTTAGATTAGTGTGCAGTAATTTAGTGCAGCTGTTTAACTGATGACCTGTCATGAGATTTGCTAGAAGTACTTGAATATTTCAGCTAGAACTACTTGAGTATTTAATGTTTAAACACTAAACTTTTGCTTAAATATTAGATGCTTTTAGTTATATTGCATTTAACCTGACTGGAAACTGTTTTACGTATTTTCCATTGAGCTTTTACACTGGTTGGATCATCCATGGTATAACTTTTCAGCAAAACGAAGAACTGTATTACAAGCTTCAGAAGAGCCTACTAAACTGATTTCATCTGTCTGTTTTAAAACTAACAAATGATGAACACTAGTAAGTAAATGAGATGAGAAATAACCAAAAGGCTAACTATCTGTATTTGGCTGCGTGCTTCACCATAATTTAGGTTTATAGTGATGACATAGGAATCTAATTTTCAAGGTTGCTTTCTCTTTCTTTGAATAAAATTAGCTCATTACATAAAAAATGGAAAATAGACCACTATAACCCATCAAATCCGGCCATTAGGCTCCTCCCATGTGGGTCATTAGTCTAATGTGAATCCTGAACCTTCAGATTCCCCTACTGTAGACACCTGCCACTCAAGTGACAAAGCAACTGTTAACCTCTCTTTGGGTACCAACCCCTACAGTGATACTTGAAGCACTCTTTGCTAGTAGGTTACATTCAGAAATCCTGAGTTCGCTCTGCAGCTATGGCACAAGGTTACGGTGTAGCAGTTAGTAATAGGATAACTAAAGCTTGTACATTCAATATATGAAGTTTTGAATTACAGGGCATTTGGTTGCAGTTCCTCCCCCTGTCTCCCAGTGGGATTTTGCCTTTAGGACAAAATCCATCACGCTAGAGATGCCACGATATTTGTTAGGGCAAGACTGGTGAGGGCTTCTACAGTGTGGGAGAGATATCTAGTCAACAGTGCTATGTTTAGAAATAGAAATAGAAAGCCAAAGCACAGGTTGGGTCACTGTCCCACCGTCAGTCTTAGTATACTCCCTTGCATGGACCAGGGGATAGTATATTCCAGGAACTATTCCTAAGGGGGACTTCTGATGTAGGGGAGGAAAGGTTAACCCTATAAAGGTGAACTTTGTCATGGCACGTGGTCCATTTTAATTGTCAGCATAGACACCTCCTGCAAGCTCACCTGACATGTAAGTGCCTGTGCTCACCTAACACACTTAGGTTACCAGAGAAGCTTAGGTTTGTGTCCATGCTATTAAAATGCATGTGCTTCTGGGGGCCAAGTAAAGCGCAGCACCTTGTGTCCACCCAAACCCTACTCAAATTTTTCTGGAAGATTAATAGTTGGAGTACCTGAAAAAAAAGGCAGGAGATAAATTAAGTAGTATTGACTATCAAGGGGTCCACAGTTTGAACCTGGTCCTCATGGTACTTTAATTAGCAGTGGGTTTGTACACTAGTAAGCCCAGGGATGGTAAAAAATGTGGTATCATGAAGCTAGTTACTTGGTGCAAAAGGGATTTTCTTAGGTCCTGTGGCCTGTGAATATTGGTGGCTACCACCTGGTAGCTAGGTGGGCTGTGGGGAAAGGTGTTGTTCATAGGGCATCCATCATACTCACATTTGCTGCCCAGACTTCTGGTCTGATGTTACTACACTTTAGTTAACAAGCTGTGTTAAATTAAGCCCCAGGCTTTCTGTGACCTACCTAAAATTGTGTTTGTCATCAGAGTTGTGCCTGCAAATCTTTACAGGCTTGTAGACTGCTCTTCTGACAAATAATATATTAAATATATTGCATCCTATACACGCAATGTGATTAAAATTCCTGGATTGTTTGTTTATATTCTCGGCCCTACAAGTCTTTTTTTCCTTTGTAATAAGACTTTTTTCTTTTTTTTTTTTTTTTTAGAACAAAGTAAAAAGAAATTCATGTTTCATTGGTCAGCATCTTCCTTAGCAGTTTTGCTAGAGAAAAGAGTCATTTCACATAGGGATTAAAAAGATTTTAACTTAAGTCTCAGTCCTGCAGAATGCAGAGGGAACATTTGGAGGGAGCAATACGGAGAAATTTGCACTGGTAAATCAACTCTGTTTAAAAACAGAAGACAACTCTGATAAGAACCCTTCAATACAGTCATTCTGGAGAAAACAGAATGACGTTGTGAGTGAAAGCCTATGCTTACCTGAATGTGATAAATTAGAATCAGACCCAACTACATGGTTCTGATTCTTTCCACAGAATGTTTCCAAATAGTTAAAAATCACACACATGATGCCAGAATACCATAGGAATAATGCTCAAAAATCTACTGAGGTGTAGTGTAAATGAACACATGCATAATTCTGTTACTTGGTAAGTAATTCTAAAAACAGTGAAAGATCATGAAAATGTAGTTTCGAGAAGAATATCATTTCTAAATTAATGTATCCAGATATTCCTAAACACTCATCTTCAGAGTGGACTAAGTCCTTTTTGAAAATCTGAAATTGTAAGGACACACTGTATTTTAGTCTTCATATCCAAAAGATGAAAAATGCAACTTTTAACTGATTGGAAAGCAAATTCTCCACGATGCTTTATGTATACCGACTCTGCAGCTTGAGTGCCAGCACAGACCTGGAATCCACAGTCTCTCGGCTGCGATTACTCAAACTCTGTTGAAAGATAAGTACACAAACTTTGCAAGAATACTTCGTGGTCTGAATGTAGGACTTAAAGGAATAAACTCCCTCTCCTTCTCCCAGATCAAAACATTGAAGTATTCAGAAAGTTGTGCACCCTTGAGAAAGAGAAGTATGTAATGAAATCACTTATTTTAATTCTACAGTACAGAAAAACATTAAACACATTATTATGAGCTACTATGGACTCATTTAAAACATTATCATATGTATGGCAATATGAAAACATTTAAAATAGCTCTATGAAACTCACACAGCTCATTTCAGAGAAACAAACACACACATTATTCTCTGTTTCCTAATAATTTAATTTATTACCTGTAAGAGAGAGCTGTGTCTTGCTTCCAGTAAAATAGTGCTTTTAGATTGGGCAAATGAGTTGTGATAGAAAACTGTGGTTAATCAGTTTTTAAAATTATTATTTTTAAAAAGCAAGCTAGATCTGGGCTAGCTGGAGGTTCCAGACATTTCCACATGCACGGCATTTCAGTGTCTTTGAACCTGCTCAGAAAACTCTGGATAAAAATCCAAGATTGTTCAGCTTCCCCTGGTGACAAAAAATGCTGTGGTGGGTTTCTGATTTCCACAGTGCCCTATGAAGGGGACGTCCTTAATGAGAAGTTGGCGTTGCTGAATCATCTGGCGGTAGACTCCCTAAGGAAAGCGAGCGAGTGCTTCCTCCGGAATATTAATGCAGAGGAGCCGGTTCAGGTCCCTCCTGGTCAGAGGCAGTTTGGAGGAGCAGCCTCTCTCCAAGGGGTACAGAGGGACCCCGAAGAGACCAGGACCCAGACTTGCCCGGAGGTGAGTGAGGACCCCGGCAGTGCCAAAGGCAGCGGCACCACCACTATGGCAAGGACTGGGGAGCGAAGTCCAGAGGAAGGCTTTTGCTTGTTTTCCACCAAAGCCTGCAGCAAAAAGACTGCCTGCTGGAGATGATAGGAAGAATGTGTGGCAGAGAAAATTAGAGATTTTCAAGAAAATTGGGAAAAGGGAAGTCATATAAGGAAGAGAGACAGGGAGTAAACAAAAAAAAGCAGAATGAGGACAGAGAACAGCATGAGGTTAAAAAAACCGCACCAAAAAAGCAGAAGATAGACGGCACACATGTAAAAAGTATCAATTTTAGACCAGCTGCAGCCCAAACTCAGGAACTTCAAGGGGCAACTTTGCAGCCTGGGACAGGAGATTAGCTGAGAGGACCGTAAGTCTCCGTCCTAGTGTTCACATTTCTAGAGCTTGGAAGGAATAGGCAGCACAGCTCTCATCTGCTTCACTGTTAGGTGTTCCTTCCCTTGGCCCTCATGTAAGCCTTAACTCTGGGCATCTATTGTCCCAGGGGTTCCTCAGGACAAGTTCACACCAGAAAATATCTGGTTGCTTTGTGAATGTCTTCTTTATTTCAAAACATAAAGATTTAATCATAGTCAACTGCTGCATTAACTTGCACTAAGTGCAGCTTATCCCAAGTGTCTGCTTTGACTCAGGGAAGACCTCAGGTAGTTCATGATCACATTAAGTCTGATCAAGTCAGGGAAAGCTGAACTGTACAGGAACCACAGAAACAAACACAGGTTGGAAAATGTATGGTACAGTAAATCTGCTCTCCAAGGTGAGAACAGCATTTCCCCGGCAGTGACGTACTCGGTGTTGTGCTAGCAATATTTAGTACTACAGTGCATTTGTTAGTGTCTAATCATCAGAATCAGAGAGATGAGGTCTCAACATGTATAAATTGTCATAAATTTGAAATTGGTTAACAAAACGTACAGAATTTCCATGGTTAGGCTGGTTATTAGACTGTTCCTGGTAAATTTAAAGACTCTCCACACAATCAGTACCTGAAAAAAGGGTGGGCAGTTTTACAGGCCTTGATGAATGTCAAGACAAAACTTTTCCTACATTACTTTTGATATTCCTAGTCTGCCCTGAGCTACTCATCTCTGTTGCTGGACAGAGATGCCTCCTTGCCCTGTTTTTAAACTCTTTAAACATATTTCTGCTGAAGTGAGAACATGAGCAAAGGGGCCATTGGTCTTTCCCCCATCTGTACGGACAGTTCTAAAGCTAAACTTTCCTCAACTTTTTTTTTTTTTTTAAAAATGGCTGAATAAGAAATCCTAACTATTAGATGAACCAAGAACTCAATAGTTTTGGACCACACAGCTGTTACTAACAGGCAAATTAGATATTTGAGCTTATCTTTGGAGATCAGGATAGACAACCCAAATACTTTTGGTTGGTGGGAAGATGTGTTGGTCTTACAGGATATAGTGTCAAACATGGCTCATTTTAAACTCTAGGTGGCTTTTAGACTGTATCGTTATTTCATTTTTTCCATATGGCAAATATACACTTCAGATTCACTTATTGTAATTCCTCCAAATATTTTGTTTTCTTCGTCTTTCTGTACTTTCTTCTCTTGCCACAGCTGACAGTTTAGGAATGAATTTGCACAGTTATGCTAAAGAGCTTCCAGCTTTTTTGTTTTATATTCTCTGTGCTCTTAACTTCCTTTAGGGTCTGGCTCCATGACTCTGTCTTATGTAACCATATCCATCACACGGACTTAAAATTTGTTCCTGGCTCCTGCTTTATGTCGTTTCTTTTGCCATTTTGTAGTCTGGTGCTCTGAAGTTAGTCATTTCTGATTTCAGATCAGCACACCAAATTATCTTACTAGAACCCAGCTCTGAACCTGAGCAGTTTGCTACATTGAGGTTCCCATTTGGGATGGAAGTGGTTAACACACTGCAAGCACAGGAACAGTGCTTGCCCTGTTGAGTTCAGCCTGTCCAAACTCTTGGTGAAAATCTAAAGCCAAGAATACTTTTTTCCTTTCCAGCTATTGTTTAGCACTTGCTGTTGACAGTCCTTTCCAGATTAGGAAAAATACTCTCTCTTCTTGGTTTCATTCTACTGACCATACAATTAATCTACTTGGATAGTGTCTGGTTTTGATTAATAACTTCTTATTTTATCACAGGAATGCATAATTTTATTTAGTTTCACAGCGTTGTTTGGATTTCCCTTGAAAATATCATTCTGAGTTTTTGAAGTCTTTCCAGAGGGAGGAAGGAGTTGTCTTTACACGTGCATTATATTATAGATATTCTCCCTGTGTCCTTTATTTTGGTATAAACTTCTATGGGCTGGCCAGGCTCCTTCAGTTCTGTAGAAGCACTTCATTTTTCTCTTGTCCTTCCAGAAGGAGTTATTTTTCGTAGAGTAAGGGTAAGCATCCACTCCCAAAATCATTTTTAAGCTGATCTGTTAGTAAATTACTAATGGATGTGGGAGATCAGTGCATAAACCTAATGCATTCTGTGCTTGTTACAGCCTACCCAGGTTTGGCTTATATTAGAAACTTGAGCCTACACTGGATTTCAGATGCAATCAGTTATATCTTTAGCTAGGGACAGAGGATCATAATTAAAATGAGAATTCTGAATTTGCACAAGTCATTTAAAGGAATAAATGTCTTCCTAGTCTTAATAGTTCTGTGCAACATTTTAGATATAGCCATATTTTTAGACATGGTATGGATAGGAATAATTTCATTTAAAAAAATAATAACAACAATTTTAATTTTTTTCTGCCAAAAACCAAAAGTTTTTTTCCTTTTCAGCTATTGTTTAGTACTTGCTGTTGCCAGTTCTTTCCAGATTTGAAAAAATACTCTCTTTTCTTGGTTTCATTCTACTGACCGTACAATTAACCTACTTGGATAGTGTCTTTTTTGATTAAGAACTTCTTATTTTATCACAGGGATGAATAATTTTATTTATATGATGTTAATATAGACCAAAGATGGTTAACTCTCTTTTATAATGATTGTGATCCTTCTTCCTTTTTATATAATGGCATTTAGATTTTAAAGAGAGCTTAGATTTTCAAGACTTTTTGCAGCCCTTAAGAACTCAAATAAAACCTGTTCAAACACAGTGAAAATCAGTCAGAAACTGACAATGATAATAGACCAAACTCTTGCTTTAAGCGGCAGTGGGAAAAATCCATTTTATTTTTTTATGTCTGAAATATTTATTTCAAAACAGGTTTAACAACTTTTAAATTGTCACTAGCATAAATTAAGAAAGAAATGCTCAAACACAATTGTTTTATTTCACAATAAAATATCTGTAGAAACAGAATCACAGATTCATGGAGTCTAAGTGCTGGGAACCAAAAGTGGAATTAGTCAGGAGACAGGCACAGAGTCAAAAGAAATGGTGATTTAAGGGACTGAATTCTTCTCTCATCCAAATCATAAATCCTGTCTCAACCACTTTTGCGTGGGATCTCACACTAATGCGCTTTTGCAGTGGAATTTGAACAAGTGTTTAGTACTCGGGGCAATCTATATTCTTATAATATCAAGTATAAAGTATCGTTACAGGCACCTCACATACACTATTAGGTGCATCAGGTGTATGTATATTACATTAGAGTGTAATGCATGCCCTATATTATTAATAAAGATACTAATTAGTATCATGTATGTGTATATTATACTCTAGGTCTAACCAAATATATATGCCAGCTGTGTGCTCACGTGGAATTTAAAAAAAGAGTGATGATGCAGAGGAACTGCAAAACCTGTAAGTTCTGAAGAAATGAGAAGAAGATCAGCATCTGGAAATCCCAAAGAACAGAGTTCTGAAAATAATTTTTTCGAAGTTGAAAGAGACGTATAGGCCAGAAGTCACTTCCAGACTGGAGGGAGATTAAAGTTGATTACAGATATTTAAGTTAAAAGCAAGAGAAGGTGAAAAGAAAGTTGAGGAGTGAGAGTCTTAGGATAGAGAATAAAGTAACAGCACAGAAGTTTTGGGGTAACATTCGAGGAAAGCTGATAAGGGAGATTAGGAGATAACTCTTACAGGCTAAACCTACAGCAGAGAAATCTCCGGATTTTCAGAGGATTTGATGATGGTAGATAAAAACTTCGAAAGCAGACAATAAGCCACAAGGACTTCTCACAGCAGTGCTCTGCTACTCCGGGCTCATACACATACAACAATGAAAGAGGCCAATCAACTAATACGAAGGAGTGTCATTATTCATACCACAGCTAGAAAGAGAACACAATGTTGGACCAAAGTAGGCCATTTATACTTGTAATCAATTAGAGATGAGGAGACTGTCACCTCATCTAAACTGAGCTTGAATTCAAAGCAAAGTTTAAATCTTAGGAAAGGACGTTCACACAGGGGAGACGTACATGGCTTCTATTGAAATACCATTTTCTGACTACCTTCCCCCAGTCAAGCCTCTTTTGTAATGAACCTCCTCGGGATTTCAAATGTGTCTTCTCTGAATAACCTTAGCAGCTCCAGATCTCTGCCAAGCACACTAACGAAGGTGGCCCTACTGCCCCTTGCCAACCCTACAGCTGGCTCTTCCACCGGCTCCTTTGAGATCACCAAAGTGGGACCTCTCATTGTCAGAATGGTTTGCCATTCTCTGAACATTTCCTAAATTTATTCTATTTAACTTATCGCGGCTGTGATCACTGAGAACATGGAGAAATGAGGCAAGACGAATATTTTCTTTATAACGGTAGGAATATTATGCAGTAATTTTCTCTTGTGTGTCAGGAGAGTGCAAGTTTTACTCAAAGAGTTCTTTCTGCAACCAAGCCAGTGACAACCGCAAAATCTAAATAAGCATCTCTTCTGCAGTTCATCTTTTTTTTACATGTATAAAGTAACCGTTTCTTTCAGCTTTGAGCAAGCTCACTGGAGTTCCTGCTTGCCCATGATCACCTACTTAAATCTTCTGGCACAGTTCTAGGAGGACAAAGAAGTAACCGGTTCCCACTTCTAACTTTCAGTTTCCCCTGCCCAGCCACCATGAGACTTTTTCTCCAAAGATCCCAAAGACTGAGGTCATTCTGAAAAAAAGGGTATTCATCTTGAAACGGGAATATGGGTCTGTATAACAAGGAAGAAAGTGGCAAGAGAAGGCTGGCATATATTTTTTTCCCCTTTTGAGTACCTAGTAGCACATATTTTTTTTGTACCCTTTGTTTCCTCCCCTGAATCCCTCTTGGAAATGAGCTTCCACCCCAATATTTATGGTTAGATACAGCTGTCTTTACAGATGATATCAATGCCCTGTATGCAGTTATCCAGAGAACAGTATGAGGGCTCCTTCCCAGGGACCAAGCGCTCTTTGGTGCTTCCAGCTCTTGTACAGCGTTGGTTTTGAACCTAGATGTCCTCAGACACTTTGGAAGGTCCGAGGATACTTCTCAGATAATCACATCACTTCTTGCAGGGATGGATAATATGCACTGTGTATCTTGCTGCTTCAGTTTCCATGCAGCTTTCTTCCAACTGTTTCTGAAGATAGTTGAAGTCCTTGTAAAAACACTCTTTGACATCAATGCTGGAGTCATTTATAGTGTCCTATGCCAAGGCAGAATACAGCAGATGAACAGCCTACTCAAGTCATAAATGAGCTTATATGCAATAGAATATATGCACTAGAACTGGTTAATTGGTAAATTTTCATACTTTAGGTGAGAGGACAAAAAAGTATTTTTTAAATACAAAATCATTCATATTGCTACATTTAACTAATCAAGTCTGTACTCTAGCACTACTGTGGTGAAGAGGCATTCAACTTCATTACTGATTTTCTTTTTACTATTCTTTACTTAGTAACTCCCACTTTTTTTGGGGGGGGGCTGGAGGCAAGAAAGGCCACTTGTCCTGTGGGAGCTTGTTAATGACTCCTAGAAATGTGTGCTCTTATTGGGGAAAAAGTGCTTTACCTATAGTCAATCCTACAGAAATGCGGGGTGAGGTCCCAAGACTGCAATACTTATTTTACATAAAACATCAGGTTGCTCTTTAAATAGCTGTCCCAGAAGCGCAAGGCATTTTATTATCCATTAAGTTACTTAGCATCCACTATATTTTTTTAAAAGTTATTTTCCCCAGAGGAGTTCCTAATATATGGTATTCCAGCACAGAGGAAGAAGAGCAAAGTATCTACAGCAAATAATCTTCTGCTAAATTCAATCCTCATAATTTAGGAAGTGTAGTAGATAGCAGTAGGAATGCTGAGAGATGCATATGATACCTCCCTAAATTTAGGATCTGTCCCGGACCTCTGTACGGGCAACATAGCAGAGCTTCTTTGTCTTTTCTATTAGAAGGGGAAATACTTATTTCTATGTTTTTCCTGAATACTTCTATAGCCAGTATTCTTCTGTGTTGGTTTATAGTGGGCAACTCTAGATATGGGCATGTGTGTGAGAGGGCCAAGTGGATAGGTACTCCTGGAGAACAGGAGAAGGCAGACTGGAGGCACTGTACATGTGCAGAATCTCTATGGAGAAACCTACGCTGGAAGCTTACTACAAATGAAGGGGTTTGGCACCAGATTATGGACCTTAAAACCAAATGGACATCCTTCTGGTTACTCCTGAAAAAAGAGGTGGGTGGGGAGGGGTTAGTCACATCTCCTCAGATGTCTACCAGAAGAAGTTACTTTCTTTAGATGTCAGATTTAGCTGAAATGGGTCTTCTGCTCTGACTTGCCAGGCTCTCTGCACAGGCACCCAGGTCAGGTTTCTCAAAAGGGGAGAAATCCAGTTTCACAAGGTTTGTTCTAAGGCAAAGGTGAGCTCAAAATTCTTATATTTTCTGTGATGAGGCAAACAATCTAACATGAAGAACAAAATGTGAGGGGCAATGAATTCTGGAAACTAAGAAAATTAGTTATTGATTGTAATGGAGATACAGAGAAGGAAGCCTGATCTTCACAAAATGAATTAAGCAAGGAGGAAAATAAAAGCTTCTCCCAAAAGAAGAAGCTGGAACTTATGAAAACTGCATGCTGAGGATGAGGTTATGGCCTTGAAGTTAATACCATCAGTGACAGCATCTGGAGAAATACATTTTTTTTCAGTTTCCTGAATTACTATCATTACTTTCTTAACTCTGTTGGCTTTCAGCTGTCCAACTCACCAGTATGCCTCGATTTGCTTTAGTCATTAAAAGTGATAATCTATTACAGCAGATACCCAGATACTGTGTTTGAAGGCATCCTCCAAATTACGTGAAGTGCAGAGATAAAGTTGCATACCACCACAGTATGGATTAATTTTCTGGGTTTTGTTGTTGTTATTGTTAAAAAACATTCTTTCTTCAGCAAAATTTCCAAATATGAAAAAAGGGGCTCTGCTTGACTGTCCTGTTGTGAGTAATAATGCATGTGTCTTTTTATTCAAACCTAGATCAGATTTAGTTGTGCAGTGCACTAAGGTGATGTTCTCTGAGAACAGACGTCGTAATACTGGAGGGAGACTCCATGATCGTTCTAACTGCTGTGTGGTAGGCAGGTGAGAGCTTCTCTGGAGACTGTTCAGGACATGAGCAACAAAAGGGATTTATAGAAAGGTATTAACGAAGGTTCATGGTAGCTGAAGGATGCAGCTGGGCATGCCATTCCGACTGATGATCTCCTTTTAAGCTTTCCTATGCCCCTGTCCCTCTCAAACTGGCTGATGCACAAAGGACAGCATCTCTCTCCCTTCAGACTGCTACAAAGTCTAGCAAGAGATGTCTAAAAAATCCCTCCAAAGATGATGGAGATGGGTTTTGGTCAGTTAGCTAGGTACTTATTTCAGCCCTCTGGAAAAACGTGGCCGGAGTTAGAAGAAGCAAGACTCCATCTCTAAATTAGAGAAGAAACTTTTGGGAGAAGCAATGATCTAAATGTTGGTCTGCCTACCCATGTGATGATGGCTAAAACTCAGAGATTTATAAACCCTCCCCAAATATCATGTCTGTAAACCTCAGATGATGAGACTGGAAAGCAGGGATGTGACTGCACTGTTACTGCTCAGTCAGCAGATTTCTGCTTACCCTCATTTTAAATCTGTTCTTTTTAAGCTTTGCGGACCGCAGCATCACTCTCTCATCAAGTCACTAATCCGTAATGAGAATATTAGCCTGTTTGCCCCAATAGGAATGATCATATTTTAAAAAAGAAAAAAAAAGAAAGAAAGCAAAGCAAAAGCACTGCAGCAGCTACCCTAAATGCTCTCAGCAAAGCGCAAAGCGGAGCTGCCGTGCCTACCATGACATGGAAGCTTTTGTCCTCCTTATTTTTTAAACACTTTGAGGTTGAAATGACTCAATTCAGCAGAGTCCATTTCCTTTCAGGTTCATTTCTTTATGATGCTACAAGAGGAATAACTTTCAGCTTCCAGCCACCCAGAGAAGGTGCAGTGTAGTGCATCTGGTTTATGTGCTTTGTGTACACAGTGGCTGCTGATTATATGTTATTCACCAACATACTAAGTACAAAGGCGGATAGTTGCCATGTTTGATAGGTTAATTTTAAAGGGGTTTTGTTAGCAAACAAATCTTAGAAATAAAGCAGAAAAATGCCCAACTTTGGTTCCAGCCTCTCCCCCTCTCCCGGGGAGGAGCTGCTTGCCTCTTCAGCAAGAATTCAAATGAATTGAAAATTCCTTTAGAACTGACAGCCCAAGTGTAAGAATGATAAACGGCTTTGGCCTTGATAATTTTTATTAAGCACTAAATGTCACATTTAACCTGCATTACTGAAAGCAATTACCCATGTATCAACAGTCAAGCAGTGCAGAGCTAGACGCCTGAAGCAGCAGCATTATGCTCCATCTGGGAATAAGGATTTTCAATTAGAAGGCAAATAGCTGGAGAGGGGATCAAGTCCTCCAGTGGCTCCCAAAGGAGGTCTATGAGAAGCAAAGTCTTCATATCCAAGTAATCGCAGGCAATGTCAACAGAGCATTCCAAACCATCTGCTGCCAGAGTAGCGTTTACTTTATCAAATCTCAATATTTACAGAACACTGATCAGCTCGTGGGACCAGGATGGCTCACTGCCAGGGTGTTCTGGGAAATTCATTTTAAGGTGTGTTTCAGTAGGCTAATTAATTTACAAGCACCTGTTTCATCACTGGGAGCTGTTAGCACACCAGATGAGCTGCAGCAGGGGAAGGGGACTTTTTATCCCAGCTAAATTGATTTCAATTGATTTTCATTTACTGATGGCACAGTTGTAGTTTAATATGAGCGTGGCCTAAAGTCTTTCTGTTTTTTAATGTATAAGCCAGTTTAGATAGTTTATTATTTACAAATATACTTTGGCTCTAGAAGACCTATGAGATTTTTTAAGTTAAATACAGCACACACCTTCCTACAGCAAGTTATATGGTACACATCCTAGTCCATTTTGGTTAATTGTTTTTTTTTTTTTCAATTCTATGTTGTTTAAAAGAGAAAAAAAAATACAGCTTTAAATACAGTTAAAAGATGGGCCTAATTCTGTTACGGTGTCATTCAGAAAGTCTCTGTGAAGGAAACATCACGCTTTGTTTCCTTCTGTAAGGAGAAAACAGAAGGAAAACCTCTCTGTACCCAGCACCAGGAATCGTGCCACCTAACCTCAAACTGCTCTGCCACTGCTAGGCATTGAGGTTCCTAACTTCTGTGTCTCAGTTTCCTCCATCAACAAAGGGACTATAATAACTTCTTACACGACTTCTTCACATCAGGGAGCCAAGTCAGGATTAATTAGTTCATGTTTGAATGTCATTTTGCAAAAGGAAAGTTCAGGATATTTCTAGTTAAGATGTGACAAGTGGCACAGAGGAATGATTTGCGAAGCCAAATTAATAATTTTTGTTTCATAAGTACAGTGTTTGGAATTAGGGCTTTTTCCCTGGCTAACTGCAGAGCTTCCACAATCTCTGTGTGCTACCCCAGTAATGGCCAAGAGCTACATTACATAGAAGAACAGTCTTCTTCAAAGCAAGCTGGACTTTTGAACATAGTATATTTTCACAACAAACTACTCAGATCTGAGTGATAGGCCAAGAATGGATTGCAAACATCTTTTTGCTAAAATTTTAGACTGACAGGTTTGAGAAAATAAATCAGAGAGTAACTTGAGAAGAACTTGTGTTAACACAACAGGATAAGATTTAAGAGGCTTGGGAAGTCCTGGGACTCTTAGACTGCCTGTGAGGCTTTCGCCAGATCTTTGTGTCCTTCAGTTCTCACTCTGTAAAATGAGGATAATATTAGCTGCCCCACCTGCCTTGTTTAGCATCTTTAAACTGGGCATGGGGTGACTGTTTTGCCATGTGCTATTACAGCAGTTTTCACCCTACTGCTCCAGTATTGGTTGGTTCCTCTTGACACTGCAGTAATAGAAAGAGGGAATAATGACAATTTTATTATAGTAATGTCAAGATAACCTAACCCATATTGACTTCCTCTTGACACTCCTGTAGTACAATTATTGTCCTTTTGAATTACTGGTCTAGATCTTCTTTACACTATCGATGTATGGTGGCTGTATGAGATGGAGGGAAGATCTCTCAAAGAAGGCAATTTAAATTAGCAGAAGAAAGAATAAATAGTTTAGGCAGCTGGAAGCTCAGCTTAAATAGATTTAGACTAGAGATAAAGAACGCATTTTTTTAATTGTGATAATTATCTACTAGTGAAAGGTTTATGGGGGTTTAGTGGATTGTAAGTCTTTAGATCAAAACTGGTTATCTCACACATCTTTGCTTGGGCTCAACAACGAAGGCCCTGATGAAGAAATCCTGTGGCCTGCTGTGTGCTGAAGACAGAACAAGTATACTGGTTTTCAGTTTGCTTTTAACGTTGGGTCTGTGGTTCCCTGGTAAATTTTGGGCTACTTCTTCAGGGAACAACAAAAATGATTTAAAAAAGAATTAATCTCATATTATATTATATAACAGCCTACACATGTGAAGGAGTTCGAGTCAGTCTCTTCTAAAGGAGTTTTGAAGGCCCATGAATGGGAAAAAAACTTGGAACTACCCGTCTGGAGAATTAATGGTGATTTTTTGCTTTAAAATTTATTCGACAGTTTCGTGTTTCATCCCTTGGAAAGAGGGAGAAAGAGCTTGCGTCTTCTTTGTGCCCACCTGGTTAGAGTGTGCTCCAAACGGTGTCCTGGGTCAGCAGCGCGCCTGGAGTATCCGTGGTGTTTCACAGGGTGGTCTTGTCCTTGGCACATGCACGGGCACATTCCTACTCTGTTAGGAATTGCACTGAGGGCTTTACAGGTACAGGGTACTTGTGATACAGTAGAGCCTTGTTTGTCACTAATTGCAGGATTGCCACAGCTATTTCGAATATGTACCCAAAGGATGCAAGTATTCCTCCCTACGAATATGTAATACTGCTGCACTAGAATATTCGTTTTTATTTAGGACTATGTAACTGTATCATGTGGTCATGAAAGTTTTCTTTCAGTGTAAAATGTTTTTGTTTGTTTTAAATTTACTCCTTCCATGGTCCTGGTCTGACATACTCCATGTCTTTGGGTTCGGTTTGGCAGGAAAGAGCTTATTTCCAGCCTTTGCATTTGTTATCTATTGCCTGGAGGGGTTTTTCTAAAAGAAAGATTCAAGCATGAAGGCTTTGTAAGTTAGCTTGTTTATATATTGATGGTGGGGGAAAATAAAGGATTGGAAATACTTGCAGAAGGAGGAAAAAATTTCTATGAGTAAGTACAAATTTCAAGCTTGTGATTATCCCAAAGCCACGATCTCATCCAGTTTCTAAGTTAAAAGCAGTGTGTTAGCATTTATTTGTCTGTTTCTTACCTTTATGTGTAGAGAAATGGGTAGAGAAACGATTTTGCGAAATTGGGTTTTTTGGGGTTTTGTGGCGTGGGGTTTTTTTTCTGTCATTGTTTTTCTCATCTCAGAAGCTGTTTGACCGTGGTAATATCAGTGTCTGAGGGGTCTCCTTCATATGGAAAATGAAGAAAATTTAATAATGTCACAAGGCTTGGAGAGGGGTCTTTAGTTTGCTCAGTATCTGAGATAAGGGTAGTTGAGCATGATCACAAATTTGTTGCTTATAGTGTGTTGACAAAGCGCTTGGATTTGTGCAAAACAGAAAATGTGGCATTTCTTGCTTCAAGAAACTACCTTAGTCTAATTCAATATTTAAAAATGTGTCCACATTCTATTTCTGATTTTCAGAGGACACGTTCATCAGAAATGTCAACACTTCAAGGAGGAGAAAGTAACTGTTTAAAAATGAGAAATCTGTAGTTTTTCAGAACAGCTGGGATTTGCTTTGACTTCTCAAATCTGAAAAAATACCTTTGAAGAAGGAATGACTAAGAGAACACATTATGAACATATTAACAATTTGTTCTGCAGTCCTAAATATATGGCAGTGTTAAATATGAAGCCACTGTTGTTTATACTTAAAAGCATCTTTTTCTTTCCAAATTCTTCCAAATTCAGTGAAAAGGAATTATTTATTTCATAATACAATTTTTTTTTCCATATTGCAAGCACTACAGTAATGGATATTTACATTTGAAAGAAATTTCAGTGGAGATGTAGATCAGGCAAATTGAGATAGAGCAAATTCTGACATTTTAGAATTATTTTGGTGTATCTCAAGGCTTCAGAGCAAGATGGAATTGGTTTCACCTAGGAAGAGAGTAGTATCAGCCATTTAACATGTACATAAATAACAAGAGAGTAAAATCCTGGACTCTCTGAAGTCAATGGCAAAACTTTCACTGGATCTAAGATTTTACCAAGTAAGTTTTGAGAAAATATGTCAAATTTTATCCTGCAGTAATCATCTTGAAGTAATTGTCTTTAATGTCTTACAGAGGGTGCAGTGAATAACATGCTGAGCCATCCTGGGGTGATAAAAATGACAGTAATTCACAGAATGGTGGGGGGATGGAAGACACTGTTCATACCCTCTTAGAAATGATCTAACTACATAGCAGAAAACAGACAGGAAATCCCATTTATTCCCCCAAATGCCTGATAGTGCCCTGCCACTACAGTCATGGGTTTGTGCCAGCTATTTTTTGACAAGCATACTAACCTGATGATTCCCCCGCACTATCAGTTGTGGTGTTTTATTGCTAGTTGTTTGCATGCACTGGGACCTTATTTGCTAATGAAACTGAATAAATCTTTAAAATGTTGCAGTTTGAGCACAGCTAATTAGCAGCTGCAGGAACGAAGTTGTGTTGTTGTGGTGGAGGTTTGTTCCTTGTAATGCAGAAAATACATACCTACTCATTAAGTCCTGGACTTAGTGTGGCCGTTGACTTGTTCCAGAGAAGCCACGAAAAAGCTTTAATTACTACATCTAGGAGCCTGGCTCCGTTCTCCCCTGTGACCTAGAGGTGAAAGGATCTATATTTAACTTTTAACAGGGTCCGTAATCCATTCACACCCCATCCCCATCGTTTGCTTTATCGTTCTACTTCAGCACCCTGTCACAGCCTGGCTTCCACAATGCTCTCACAAGGGTGATTCAGCATACTGTAATTTTATTGCTGGTAGTTCTGTTTTCTTTAATGGGATTTGTTTTACTTTGCAAAATTACTTTAAGCTCTGATCTGTTGTAGGATAAAGATGTTATTATGACAGTGTTAGCTTCTCTGTCAATTACAGTGCCTTGAGGATTGCATTTTGAGACTTCATGTAAACACTTTACAGAGCTAATAACATAGGTACCATATGTAAAGCTTGAAAAATATTTAAATAGGGCACATTTGAAGGAATAAAACAATCAAAAGGCTTTTTGGGGGATAATGAAGATTACACTGAATTGTTTAAACTCAACGTACAGCTTTTAAAATATAACCCATATACCGTCATCCATTTTCCCTTTTCTTCCTGCTTAGCTACAATTTATTTGAACTGTTGGAATATGTTTTCAGCAGAATTCCCTTACAGTAATTGATGAGATCTCTGCGATAATGTCTTTGGAAAAACAACAACCTTTCATTTAATGTAACAATCATTAGTCATTTTTGTTAACAGTCTTGACTAGAAGAAAAAGAGTTGTTACAAAAATGAAAACAAGCAAGCTAGCTAGCTGCTTAGACAGAAATGCATCACTTTCTGTGATGGCAGTAATGTTGCTTGGATGTTTTGGTTGACTCCAAGTGAAGTTTTTTAACCCCTTTGCAAGCAAACCCCAAAATAGCTGCAAGACTGCAGTTGGTAGTTTGAGTCACAGAGGAACTGCAGCCATCAAGTGTTACTACTGATACAATATTTTCAGTATAAAACTTTCTGTGGAGACTGAAGGACAAGCCCCACCTTTGATCAAAGTGGAGTCTTTATTATTTCATTTTTCTTATAATACCTGTTCCATACTATAGTTTGAACACTGTTCCTTCCCTTCCCTTCCCTTCCCTTCCCTTCCCTTCCCTTCCCTTCCCTTCCCTTCCCTTCCCT